>JNHY02000040.1:0-88159 GCA_001691755.2 Amanita polypyramis BW_CC | reverse complement strand
TTCTCTGCACAGTACACACAAAGAACTGACATAGACAATCAATCCAAACAGGAACATAGCTGGGTTGACCTAACACTACTCATTCATTCCAGCAAGGTAGTTCACAATACCATTTCATACATGCTCCCATTGGAGAGTGCTGGGCCCTGAAACATGATTCACTGGTGGGGAGAAGATTAACATGCTGATGCATTATTTGGTAAACTCACTGCAGGTAGATGAAAACAGCTTCTGTGATGCACTGGATCCTCTCCATCTTGACCAAACCAGTAGTTTCATGGGTGAACACCAGCTGATTAAACAGCCTGTCACCAGAGTTGAGCTGAAAGTGTTTGCTGATATGTTAATGGATAATCAAATCAACCCAAGCTGGCACCTCAGCCACACAAGTGCAGGCTCAGTCATCCCCTGAACATGCCATGATCCTGTCAAGGCAGGGAACCAGCTCCCAAGAAGCACCAATCACAGCATGTACTAGTAGTAACAGCTCAGAAAATTTGGAAGCACACAACTGCCTGCCAGATGAGTTGATGGTGGGAGCACCAACTGTGACAATTCATGGGCTCAACATCCCCAGCCTGCCAGCTGGTGGGTGGAAAAAGGCAGTGGAGCAATGGCACTTTGGTGTTGGAGCCACTCGAGGACTGGAAGCCAGAGGAGTATAAGGGGTGCATGCAAAAGCAGGTGGGCACAAAGAGGAGGATAAGGGAACTCATTGCTATGGAGTTTGAAAGGCAAGCACCAAGCCCTTAAAGCCCAATCTTGTTGACTGACAACCCTTTCTATTATACTACTAGATACAGATCGCAAACGTAACGAACTGCGACGCAAGAGTCGGAATGGCACCCCAGAGGAGCGGGATAACAAACGAGCTGACAGCAACCTGGAATGAGCCACGTACCACAACCACCGAAACGCCTAGCACTAGTGATGCTAATCGGTAAGCTAATCGTCTACTCTGCTCCTACAAACTAGTCATATTTCACTACATCTCTTAATGCTTAACCATACATCCAACTTAGTTACAGTGTTTAAGTTACGCTTGGGGTAGTAGTTTGCAATGTCGAATGGAACCATCATAGCTCGCCAGCCTTGAGCAGTGCTTCCATCAAAGTTTGTGTGGTGAACCCCAAGTATAGCAGGTGGGTGTCGCAGACGTCGACGCAGCAGCCCTGGTAGCGTGCTTGGAGACCATCTCTGCTGGATATGTCAGATATGATTCCTGTTGCTGATAGAAGTCCTTCTTTATACAGCACGTTCAAAGCGCGTCGTGGTTTTGCTGTCGATATTCGGCTCTTAATCAAGGTAGGTGTTGCAGACGTCGACACAGCGGCCCCAGTAGCCTGCCTGGAGACTGTCTCTATCAGATATGTCAGATACGATTCCCATTGCTGAGAGAAGTCGAAGCGCGTCATGGTTTTGCTGTCGACATTCAGCTCCTGATCAAGGCAAGTGTTGCAGATGTCAGCGCAGAGGCCCTGGCAGCGTGCTCAGCAACCGTCTCTATCAGATATGTCAGGTACAAGTTTTAGTTGCTGAGGGAAATCCCAGCATGTTCAATGCACGTCACTCACGGTTTTGCCGTCGACGTTCAGCTCCTAATCGAGGTTGGCAGGTTCCCCAGGTTCCGGTTCGCAAAACCCTGCATTCGGCCGGTCAACAACTAACTCCTCACCTCAATAGAGACTTGACTTGGCCAGGCCTCGTATGCATCTCTATAGCATGTCACTCACGGTTTCACTGTCGACGTTTACAGGTTCCGGTCTGCACAAACCCTCCATTTGGCCGGTTGAGACTTGGCCAGGCCTCGTATCTGATCTAATGTTATTCCGAAGAACGTGCGACATCTTCGTGTGCGTGTGTGTGGTTAGCAGCCGAGCGCTCCACCCTGAGATCCCAGGCACTCGATCGCTTATAAATCGTTCCCACCCGCCAAGTCACGGTAAATCGAGCGCAATAATATAGTATAAACTAACACTTTCCGCTTTCTGTGCGCAGGCTGCAACGGAATAATGCTAAACGGGGATCACGAGGGCTTCCGCCTATCGAGTCCCATTGCTTTCATGCATTATTGTCCTCATTGACCAATCACAGGTTTTACACAGTCCCCATAGCAATAATGGTGCAAGTCGTGGTCAGGCCCACCGCAGCCTTTATGTGCATTGCCGTGAGCCCTGTAAGCAAGGTATATGCGAGGACAAGCTGATCATAGTATGTCTATCGCACTCGAGTGCGACAGGGTCTTATCGCGGTGGCTTTATTTGATGCATACTGCAAAAGCATTGTGACTCGAGATTGCAATTCATGATATAATGTCCTCTGTGGAAGGTGGCTGTCTGTGGTGCACGAGAACTTACCTTCAGGTGAAGTTTATCGATACCACCCTTGCTTGCAAGGCAGGTCATCTCTGGCAGGGGAACAACGAGCAAATGAAGCTGTGCACTAATTGTTATTGAATAACGAGTGACCACGTCACTTGTTCGAACGGATATGATTATATGTTGGGACAGTGTTGTAGGGAGACAAGCAAATACACAAAGCAGTGCACTGAATACCTCAGACTCGGAACGAGTTGAGGTAGTATTGACCGTGGCTTTCGAGCGTGCGTTAAGGTCCGCACAATTATTCACCTGTCTTCCTTGCGAAGATTCCTTGTTACGTACCAGTAGATATGTGAAGGTAGTAACTGGTGTTGGAGAATGATTATATCAATTGATATATCTGTGCACCAGGGCCTATTATGTAAGCAAGTACGCTCATCTTCCCTTGCTGCGCGGCCAGAACCAAGATAATTTGAAGTACATCTTGTCTGCTGGAGGCGCACTGATACGCCTTTGTTGTTACTTGTAATATGAATAACATGATGGAATCTAGTTTTCCGGTCGAAGATGTGCGTTTTCGTCATACTTACCATGCGCACATCTTCATAGCCCCCGCCCATTCCAGATTGCTCCGATTGCCATCCTTATGGATGAATTAAAGTCCGACGATGTGCAGCTTCGCCTGAATGCGATTCACAGCATCCCAACAATTGCACTAGCCCTAGGTCCCGATCGAACAAGAAATGAGTTGATACCTTTCCTTCAAGACTCGGTCGACGATGAAGATGAAGTCCTCCTCGCGCTTGCAGAAGAATTGGGCAAACATTTTGAAGAATACATAGGAGGCAAGGAATATGCACATTTACCATTAGGTCCATTAGAGCATCTTTCTGCGGTGGAAGAGACTCTCGTCCGTGATAAGGTTCGTGTTGGCGTCAATCGTACCTCTTTCTGCACCCTTAGTATTCTTTACAGGCAGCGGATTCCATCACAAAGATATCTGTCGTGTTGTCTCCCGCACAGGTTGAGGAACATTATATTCCTTTACTAAGGCGTCTGTCGCATGGAGAATGGTTCACATCTCGGACGTCTTCTGCTGCCCTCTATGCTGCAGTATATCCGAAGGTTCCCCCAGCGGTTCAGGACGAGCTTCGAAAAGCGTTTGCGGCTTTGGCAGCAGATGATACACCTATGGTACGGCGCGCGGCAGCAAAATGGTTTGGGGTACGTACTCAACCTTGAAGATACCTAGTCAGTTATCTCACGCTTTTCATAGCCGCTAGTGAAACATTTTGCCCATCAGCATATATTAAGTGATGGACTGCAGATTTATCGCAGGCTCCACTCGGATGATCAGGATTCTGTCCGTCTACTTACAATAGAAGATCTAATAGCTATCGCCCAAAAAATCTCGACCGCGGAAGTTCAGGATCACTTATTAAAGCAGATCAGACAAAGCATCGGTGACAAGAGCTGGAGAGTGAGGTACATGGCAGCGAGCCATTTCAACGAGGTTAGACAATCATAACACCGTGTGCACATGGGTCTGACGGCGGTCTAGCTTGCGGAGGCGCTGGGAGCCGAATTAGCCAGAGAAGAATTGGTTGGTCAATACGTGCAACTCCTAAAAGATAACGAGGCAGAAGTTCGCACTGCCGCGGCCAGTCAAATTCCAGGTATTTCGACTATGTACATTTTGCCAACTGGAGCTGACTTAGCTAGGCTTTTCCAAGCTGCTCGACAGGGAAACAATTCTCAGCCGTATTACACCTTGCGTTCGTGACTTGTCTCAAGACGCTTCTCAGCACGTTCGTGCTGCACTTGCCAATCAGATCAACGGCCTAGCTCCTCTACTGGAAAAGGAAGCGACTATCGAGCACTTGTTGCCACTGTTCCTCCACCTTCTGAAAGACGACTCGGCAGACGTTAGATTAAACATCATTAGTAAAATCGAAATTGTCAATAATGGTCCGTACATATATTAATCATCTGCTTTAAGTCGACTCATCTGTATGTAGTCATAGGGATTGAGTATCTTTCTGAGAGCCTTTTACCGGCCATCGTAGAACTTGCCGAGGACAAATCATGGCGCGTCAGACAAGCCATCATTGAATATATACCCCTTCTTGCAACTCAGCTCGGGAAACAGTTCTTTAACGAGCAATTAGGAAATCTTTGTATGTCCTGGTTGGGCGACACAGTATTTAGTATACGAGAGGCGGCCACCGTAAACCTCAAGAAACTAACGGAAGTATTTGGTGTCGAATGGGCTAGGTCCACAATAGTGCCGAAAGTAATGGGTATGGGTGCACATCCAAATTATCTTTTCAGAATGACAACTGTACAAGCTATTACGGTAAAATTAACTCACTTCCTCGCCTCGACGACACCTGACAGTTCATTAGACCATTTCACCGTCGTTAATACTAGACATCATTCGTGCTGACGTGATAACCCCACTTCTGGAATTGTCAAAGGATCATATTCCCAACATTCGTTTCAATGTTTCAAAATCACTAGAGGTACTAGCAACAACATTTGGTGGTACACCTGAAGGTCGACAGTTTGTGCAAGACTGGATCATTCCAGCGTTAGAGCGCCAGAAGAATGATCCTGATGCTGATGTCCGATATTTCGCGAACAGAGCTCTTCAAAAGGCGTTAGGGACCATAGCATAACATACGGTTTCAAATACTGTGATGAATTGTTATCGCTGTCTACATCGCAGAGAACTTATAAACACAATTGCCAATGGACTTCTGATACTGGTACCTCCGTTTTTAGTCCCCACACGGCGGGATTACGGCGGAAAGCGTACTACTAGATCGTTCCTGCTAGTTAGTCTCTTCCACGTTAATTCTCGCGTCCTTCGTAGCGAGAGCATACCAATAGGCTGCCAGATCGCGTGACCTTGGGAGCCCCAAAGGGTCTTGGCTCTCGTGCAGGAGCAACTACGTAGCCTTGACGAGTGGTTCACATCATATCATTATAATATATGTCACACCGCAGCCGGCTATCAGGCGATATAACTGTTTCATTTGGCTCTTTAATACCGCTTGCATGAGTAGTGGCTCGATCTGCCGCACGTGATTGACGCGCATCTATAAATTGAACTTTGCGTCATAGGTCTGTATTCCCTCCTTCTCTCCACCCCTCCATCATACTATCGGGGTTGCGTTTTTGGAAAATATACCGCCAACCACTTACGTTTGCTGGATGTTTTCTGGACTGGTCTTATCGGCACTATACGCCGTTTCTCTCTCTGTCGTGGTGTCACTTCATGCAGGCGTTCTTGCTTCTCCGCTTCCGCTTCCATTGGCTTTGATGACTACGAAACATGGAAGACTGGAATCTGTTAGAAACTCAACGAACGAGCTATGGTTAGGTGGTGCACGTCGTGACATTGCCGGACGCCGCGCGGACAACCCAGCTATTGAAAGGGACTATCTTGCACATCAGGGAAGTGAGGGCCACGCTGGCGCTTTGCTCAGGATGTATAACAACGCAAGCGTTTACGCTCATAGACTCTGTGAGCACGGGCAACTCTTCTTCGCATTTCGCAAACGTTATCTGTTCTTTGCTAGCGGCTTCTGGAGATTCATCAGATTGTGTTTCTATCCTTCTGGGCTTGAGAGACAATCTCAATGGCTTACCAGCAATCCTGCAAGAACTTGCGGCTGATAGAGGGTTAGCGTACTACAATCGCGCAAATGATTTGGAGACGACTCTTAAGAATACAATAAACTTGACCAAAGGATCGCTTAATTTTATTAATACAAAATTTAAAGACGTTCCGCTTATCGGTTTCAGTGAGTGGATTTATTCTTACACGTTACAAACGCAATAACAAGTGATTTAACAGTTGTCTACGAAATCAAATGTATAATCGATGAATCCCTTGATGCCCTGGAAAACATAACGGACGCTACCCTCAATATTTTGGAGCCGTTGTTACCAGTTCTAAAGGATACACGGGAACTAGCACTCAACACTTCGTGCCGCCTCGGTGTCAAGTTCCTTGCGCTGTGTATTTAATTCATGTTCCACCTGTAATTGCACATAGACTCGCACAGTCTACTGATTGTTTTGTATTCCTTTTCTATTCCTGTATACCTATTAGCTTGTAGTAACCACACTAAGCAGATGTTGATTGATTTATTCTTCGCCGTCGTCACGTGATTCGACTCCGGTACATGCCGTGCTACTACTCAGTTTTCCTCAGCCACAAAGGGTTGGATTTCCAGTGTCAGCCTTCGTAATAGCAAGGACCAAAAGTAAGTACATCCCCTGCTCCTCATACTGAATTCACACAATATGTTCCAGAAGGCAGCGGACGGACAAAATGGTAAGTCGCTGATCCTCACGTTACATGCAATGATTTGAATGCATACATCCATGGACAGGCCGATACTTCAGCGCCAATCACTTTACGCACGCGTAAATTCGTCACGAATCGTCTACTTGCACGTCGTCAGTTTGTTTTAGACGTGCTCCATCCTTCGCGGTCCAATGTCTCGAAAGCTGAGCTGTCAGAAAAGATTGCTGCTCTGTACAAGACCGATAAGGACCGAGTAGTTCCCTTTGGGTTCAGAACACAATTCGGCGGGGGGAAAAGCACGGGGTTCGTTCTTATTTACGATGATGAAGCATCCCAGAAGAAATTTGAGCCGAAATACCGCCTAATTCGGGTGAGTAAGTGAGGAATCATCTGGACGGCATAATCATACGGGAGTAGTCTGGCCTTACACCGAAAGTTGACAAGCCATCGCGCAAGCTACGAAAGGAGCGCAAGAATCGAGCGAAGAAGGTAGGTTTCTTTCGGCGCGCGTGTTGTTACGGTGTTCAAGAGTCCTTAGTTCCGGGGCACTAAGAAAGTCAAGGCCGCAGAACCTCCGAAGAGGGGCAAGTAATGGTTGGGCGCCTTTGCCGAGTTTTGGTTTTTCCCTGTGCCCATCATGTTTCTGTCAATGCAAAACCCACTTGTATGCATGTAATCATTGACATATATTCATGAATACCGTACATATGTATATGTTAGGTGGGGCGTTCTGTTGTCAGAAATCCACCGTGATTGCCAAGTCCCGAATGGGCATTACATCTACGTTGATATTATCTACGGAACGACAGATTGGGGTATAAGAACGAATAAGCAAACAGAATCTAGAAACCCGTCTTTTTATGAATTATGTCGGGGTCTTCCTGGTACTCTTCCGCGGATACCCACATCTTCACATAAATCAGCTTCCGCTCTCAACCAACCAGGCTACATGACTTGCCTTCTTGAAGGAGCTTAATCCTGCCAAAATTGAACCTCCTATCCAGGTCGAGTATTTCCGCTCCGGTGGTGCATAGATCTTGATCTTGACATCCTTTAAAGCAAGTTTCTTCACCTCATTGAGCAAGCGGTCACCAAAGCCTACACAAAATGAATGAACGCCGTGACTTTGGTACGCCTCTAGTCACTAACCGCGGCATAGGGTGCTGCCACCGCTTAAAACGACGTTGGAGAATAAGCTCTTCCGCAGGTCCAAGTCCACTCGGTTAATGGAATCGACCACTACTTGATGCACACCCGCATACTCTTGGCCTATCAATTCGGGGTTGAACAGAATTTCGGGAGCTCGGAATCGTTCCGGACCAAGCTATACTTATTAGCAAACTATTTTTTGTATAGTGATCGCTGAGCCTACCTGGATAACATTACCATCGGGCAGTCTGAATTCTTCAGCACGACCTAGTGTGTCTTTCTCTTCTTTTGAAGGATGCAATGCGACATAGCAACACTTTTCCTTTATTGTCCTTACGACTTCCCGCTCTGCTGTTGTATGCAAGTAATGCCCCGATTTTCTGAGAAGTAGCTGTAAATAATCCGTAACGTCCCTTCGTTAGCACCGTCAACTCGCAACATTCGTGTGTAATGTAGTAGCACGATACATACCTACCAGCAATGTCCACGCGGCGGACTGCGTGTGGCATTGAAAAGCCCTCAAAGACGGGTACTGCATGTGTAACACCATCACCGGAATCTAGGACAATGCCCGTCGTCCGCCCAGTCGAATATCTGACATATTCATTGTATATTCCACAGTACGTGAAACAGTTAGACGTCGACTCACAATGACAACACCGCTTGGACCGATGTAAACAGCGCAGGGACATTGAAGGTGTCGAAGAATATTTGGGCCGCTACATCTCTGTTGCTGCGGGGGTTGAGTGGTGCCTCGGTTAGAAGCACAGGATGCTGGTTGATATCAGAATAGATCCCTTAGGACGAAAGAACAAACCTCTTCGCTCAGTGTTCCAAGTTCTTCCGTATATATCCAGTTCCATATGCGTTCCATATCGTCCCAGTCAGTGACAATCCCATGTTCCATCGGATATTTGATTTTGAGCAATCCACGGTATTCTTGTGCGCGTCGGCCAATGAAAACATCGCCTTCGAGTCCACCAGCCATGACACGTACATGTTTCGGCCTCCCGACACTGGATTAAGATCGTAGGTGTCAAACCACCGGAGTAGGGGGGAGAGGCGCGCCTAACCGTAGAAACGCACAAAGACGGGAAAAAGCACTTTGGATGATCCTGTCCTGCAAAGCCAGCCTTTATAGTACCAGACCCCTGGTAGGGCATGAGAGTTATGGGTAGTGGGCCAGCATTCAATAGAAACATACGTTGTCAATAACCACAGGTTGATTTGTGAGGACATCCTCGAACTCAGCAGACATCCTGACAAGAGTGGTCGCGTAATTGTGCGTTGTCGGCTGTTTTGCTCCGATGCACCACTCATTGACTATGGCACTCCTTGTCCTCTTCCTCACGTCACGATTTGCAAGTAATCTAGCCTGTCTGTCGACAACTATGCTCAATGCTGCCTACAGCTAGTAGCAGAATCCGCTCTTAACAAGTGGGAGGCCACTAGTTTTTGCAAATGTGAGTAAGTCTCGGTGCCAACGCATTTGCCTGTGCTTATCTCTTCAGGCATCTGTTTTCAGTCGAACTACTCTATTCTGCATCTCAACAATCCCGATACTCCAGCTCAACCATGTCTAACTTGTACGAAACAATGGTGTCTCAACCAGAACTTGCCCATTTGCGCAGGCGCCTCGCTGGGCGAAGCCAATCCTGACACAGCAACGGGCAGAGAAGGGGACGTAGAAGCTCGCTGTTTCCGTACGTTCTAGAATTCTCACTCTTAGTTCTGCTAACTGTTTGGTCGGTCAGAACGGGATTCGCCAAGGGATCAACTAGTTGTAACACTGTTCTTGTTGGTCGTATTTGGCCTTCTTTTGGGGGCTGGGATCAAGAGTCGCTTAGAGAAGGCTGGGCTTGCAACAGAGATGCGTTGGGATAGCGGACAACGTTGGTGGCAGGTTGGTAGCGGAAATAAAAGACAAATGGACTGGACTGACACAGACCCAGGCATGGATTCCACGAAGGCAGGTGGGAGGGTATGGGCCGTCGAGATCTGGGGGAGAATATATGCCCATGCAACGATAGTTTTTCTCATTTCTCTTGTTTTCTTATGTACCCGTCACACTCGTCACACCAATGGGCTCTCTCTGTTCCAAGTCTGGCGTTCACTCGGGCGTTCATTCTACAGTACCGCTCGTCCAGAGGCAAGCACCCACCGCGCCAGATCTCCGTGCGGCAGCCGCCGCAGCCGCTGAGCAACGTCTCAAAGCGGTCAGCAACGTGGCAACAACTAAAGGTGCTACTTTGACCGCCCACTTTATCTAGGCACAAGCAAGGGGAACTCATACTTCTAATCCCAATCGGGGAAAATTAGCTGACCAGCTGACGAAGCAGACCAAGTATGCACCAGAAGCCAGGCAAGAAGAACAGCTTGTGGTAAGAAACATTCCAAGGTACACATACTCTGAGTGTCTAATTCCCTCGAAATATTCAGTGGGATTGATACCGGCAGTCGGTGTCACGCATCACACCACTAACTACACCCTGTACAATCTCCTGTCGTAAAATCTCACATAGTAGTGCTACTGGTCGTTGAATATTGATCTTCTGTGCAGTGGACATTGGTATTGGCAATACCTGTTAATTATATGCGTCAGTACTCTTCCCTTTGGTACTGACTGCTTGGCTCCAGATGCTGATTTACCTGTCAGTTGGGCGCTTTGTTTCTATGTATTAATCTCAAGGAGTTGAATCTGGTTGGATGGTCATTAAGACCTCCACAGCTTCTATCACCATTTCCTTGCCCTCATTGCTAATGTTAATGTCATCTAAGTAATGGGAGGGTTTTTGCAATAAAATCACATGGCCAGCTTTTCCATCCTACGTATGTTGTGTTGGTTTAAAATGTCTACAGTGAATGGTCCACTGTCTCGTAACCAGAGGCATAAAAAAAAATCCCCTGTCGCTGCAATGCCAAATATATTTCCCCCCTTGGGTTGATTGAACCATATTCAGTTTACAGTAGGATTTTCGGTTCGGTCATAGTCACCGGCCTGACATTAGTCTTGGGGTCCGCGTTAAAAATCAAGCAGGGTCACAGTAGTGTCAGAATTCTTCAATCCATGTACACCTAGCGATAAATTGCTACCGTAATTTTAATGGCTAAAGCGGTGCAACAAAGTTGGGCTGCGTGACACATTCTCTCCATCCGTAACATCATCAGGGTTAACCGAATGTTGAATGGATGCACGTTGTATGCACGTTTTTTTTTTTTTTTTTTCAAAGACCAGCAGGATGAGATTGATGCGAATGACAGCCGTTCCAGGGTCGGACTTACCCCTTGAAAATTACATTTCGTTCAGGTCGTAGGTAGCTTAGCCCCGGGTAAAGAACAAGACATATTACATTACATTGAATACAAGTATAAAACATATTGATTAGGCGAGTATAATGTTTATCAAAAATGATAATACGAGTCATTAGTTATACATTAGCCTTCCGAAGCATATGTAGATCGTTGATATAGTTTACTAAGACCGTTCCATATCGAGAGCGTCGTCAAGCCGAGGCCGTTTTGTTCCTGTAGTAACACCCATGCCAATGCCTCTGGATTCTAACACATCCATTGCTACTTTTGCGGCACCTTCTGAACTCTTTTTGGTACGAGCGCGTGTCCTGCGTAACGCTCCAAATGCTTGTGCTTTGATCACAGCCAGCGTCCCTGATAACGGGGGCGGATTCGGAGAGGGCGAACGTGATGTACAAGATGCGCCAGCACCACGGCGATTTCGAAGCCTTGAACTAGAGTAGAGGGTACAGTTTTCGTCGTTATTTACCCGATCGCGGGGTGAGCAACCATCTGCGCCAAGAAAAGGAAGACCGGGAAGAAGCGACCTATCCGACCCAGACAGCGGCCTCCTGGGTCCTAAACGGTAACGGGCGGTGTTAATATTCGAACTGTTCAGGGCTATATCGGCTGTCCCACCGTGAAGAGTAACCTCGGTACTGTGAGGATGGGAGTGACGTCGGTAATCAAAGCCAGTGCGGTCCTGTCCGACAGAGTTTTCAGGAAATGTGAATTGAAACGGTGACGTCAGGGAAGTGGTTGACGCTGATCCTGGAGTCGAAGTCGGCGATAATGACCGACTGGTGGGGAAGACTAACGATGCCGCTTCAAGTCCATTCAGTGATGCTTTCTGGTCTTCCCCAGGGAAGCGTGGAACATATGACATGTCGGAAGAAGTGAGAGGGGGAGATTCCCCGAATGGTGGCGTATGTGATGATTGGTTATTCTGAGTAACATCATCGTGCGTCAAGTTAGGCGTCCATGGGCCATCACGTGAATTTGGTACCGTGACTGTGTAATTGTACCCGTTATATTTTGACATACGTGTGTTAAGCGACTGAGTGTTTTCGTCCATGATCTCGCTAGCAGTGTTGTAGGGCAGGGAAGAGGAATGGTAATGTTGAGCGGGGCCACCATAAGCGCCATGGCATCCCGATGTTGGGTCGTCGCTGGCCCCAGGTCTGTAGCCGAGGTGGTCGTGATTATAATGTTGCAGATGTAAATGTCCATTCATCGGGATAGGTAACGGAATTGGTTCTGCACATGCATAAAATAACGCCGGCATCGGCGGTAGTTCTTCCGGACCAGATTTTTTGGCGGCCCACAGCGCCCTCCAAAATTTCTCGCGTTCCCGGTATTCATAGCGCAAGTAGGCATTCTCATTGCGGAGAATCAGGGCTTCCCGCTTCGACTCTCGACAGGAATCCTGTAATTGCAGCACAACAGATTCAAGGCTGGTAACTGCAGACTACCTTAAATGGGGCAACAAACGGGATTGAAATTTGTTATACCTGTCTCTTCGAGAGTAGCAATATAATTCGCTCGCCTAGCTCTGAAGGCAGCTTGGGCATCTGCATTCTTCTTTTTCCGTATTGCAACGTCGGACAGCTTGCTTACGGCATCGTCTGGAGTTGCTCTAGCAGGGGACGGATGGGGATTCGTAGTGGAGGGCGATGGAGTAGGATTTGATTTGGGCATTAGAGAGGGGAAGTTCAGAGGAAAGAGCGGGCGGAGAGGTGATTTTTAAAATGGCATGGAAAAAAAGAATCTCGAATCAGAGGGCACGAGGAGAGGGTCCGCGGCCCTTAAAGAGGATGGCTTAGCCGATATTGTGGGCAATTTAAGATTGGCTGGGGGGGTGCGGCGCTCGTGCTGACAGCAGACGTCTCGAAGGGTGGATTGGACCTGAACGCAGCCTGCCAGCTTCTTTCGCTCGGAATTATCTCCTTTCAACCGCCACCTTTGCCTCCGCCACCACGGATTATATCAATTTATTCTCCTCGCGCCAGGGTTCTCACCCCATCTGCTCTCCTCATAACCATATCCAGTTAGAACCGCCAGCCATGCCCCATACTCTATCTCCCCCAAGGAATCCCGTCAACCCACGGCCGCCCTCAATTTTCTTCATCCTCCGTGATCTCCATATCTTCTGCATCTCCTTCCAAATCAAATGTTTCCACTGTTGTCCCTTTTCTATCCAGTACGCAGGCTACCCTTCGGCCGGTTCTTCCGTTCACTGCCAAAAACACCCGCCCTGTCCTGCAGCCTTTAAGCGCACGACAGCGCCTGATCGGCATTCGCACGGGACGTAGCTAACGCAAGGAGTCAGTGTGCTCGGCGATAGATGTGGATTTTGTTATCATACATCTCCTTCCCTCCAACGTCCCAATGCATGCAGCATCAGATCTTCGCGGCCAGACAGTTTTACGTACACATTCGATTCAAGCGGCTGATACCCTAAATCATAATATTTGACCGTTGCCATAAATGTTAATTCTGAGAGTTCGATCAGTTAGCGCGTGATTGAGGAACACCCCCTTCTACTTACTGTCTGTGCTGTGAAGCCGGTAAATAATTACGATAAGTTCGTCGTCAAAAAATTCAGCTTCTAGCAATTCAAATCCAGGCTGCTCTCCTTCATTATTTTCTTCGGATAAACGGATCTCTATAGGAATAATCCCGACTTCATATGGAACCCTATCAACCTCGTTGTTGAAACGTAGGCGTGTTATGATCACTGTGATCGACAAATTATTCTGACAGTCACATGCAGGATCATTGGACGCACACGAGGGTTGCCCTTCAAAAGGTGTTATTGATGCAAGATGTTGTACAATTTCACCTCCCTAACTGCTCCGACACTGACGCCAAACCTGATGGATTAAACGCTCACCTCATGTATTGTGTTTCGTTCTCGGATATTCACCGGATGCCTTGCGTCCGCCACCTGTGTTAATGCAACATTACGTTCCGATATAACCGAAGATCGGGAAATAGTATGGGCGGCGTGATCAAAAATTCGCCGACAACGCGTCGCCAATTCTTGTACTAATGCATCAAGGTTTCGGTCTAAATGACTCAGATCCCTTTGTATGCTATTCTGATAATGATTCCGATCAAAAATGTATCGAAGAACTTCATTTGAATAACACAAACGGCTTGCCATGCAATTTGGCCAGAAGTGTCCATCACGGAATGTACCTTTTCTAGGACAGTAGAAACACTTGGATAGTTATCACCTGGTATTCCTAACTCTCGTGGCGAAAATGATGGGACTGGTCCCATAAACCACTTGTCGATCGAGCTGACGACGAGACCCGATATGAAATAATGGTTAACTTCCAAGAGGTCGTGTTTAGGAACAGGCGAGTTGTCATTGCTGGTATTCGCAATCACGGACGTTTCTACGAACTTCAAATCACAAATATAGCACAACTAAGCCGACTTCTACTTACCAAAACGAAGCCAGGATATGAACTCTCTGAAACGAGTAAGTTCTCGGCGTGCGACACTAGCCAACCAACTCGTAATAACCACCGCTCTCCCTGTCAAGTCAAGACACATAGTCAGATCCTTTACAGATAGTCCGAACGCATTGAACTGATGTCTTTAAAAATAAATAAGGAGAGCGCCAGTTCAACCCATAAACCTACAATTGGGACCAACCATGGAGCTCTTCTAATGCGAGGTGCAGGCGTTGACAAGCAGGTGCAATCCTCTTCTCAGAAAAGTCCCGCAGTTTTGTCAGAGTTTCAGTCATCACTGTTTCCCACTTATGGATTCCCTGTAATTTGGGGAGTTAAGTCGCCTATCACAAGTGGGGAAAAAGTAACCACACTAACCCTTTCGCTCAATTGTTCTCCGCTCCCAAAATAGTCGAGGAGCGATTCTGATGCTCGACCTGTAAGCAATAAACAAGTCAGATCTAAGATAGGATTGGGTTCTTCTTCTATAGAAGTGTTGGTCACAGTGCATATCCTACAGAAGAAGCGACCCACGGCCGTATTGCTCCTTTTGCTTTTCTTCCAGTGCCCGAACCCATTTTGGTCCGATCTCTCGCGCGCCAGCCGTAGGGTCCGAACCGAACCACATAAATCGCATTTCTTTTACCGCCCGCATAACATACCAAATCAAGTCCCGACATGTCGAGGAAAGCATTGCAAGATCTCTCGGTTTCCTATCTGAAAGCAGCGGAAGCTCAATGATAGACGGCGTTGCACTAGTACACACGCTGCCGTTGACAGAACCGCAAGGATGCGCAAGGAATATGGCGCGCAAAGGTACTTTCACTAATGATGAGACAGACAGATTGGAGCCTAGAGAGACTGAACCAAGAGAGAATGTACCGTCCAGAAAGTAGTGCAAACTACCCGAATCGTCAGCAATTGCTAGAATACTGTTTATGTTTGATTCTTCTGGCCCAGATATTGCCTCACTTTTACCGTTTATGGGACGGCTTATTGAGGTGTAAAGCGATTCTGGAGCAAGTATAGGCCAAAACTTGATAATGTCTGGTAAGTAAGGCTTCGCATTCGAGTGGGTTTGAGACCCTTGGAAAGCGAATAAATCCGTCGCCCTACCCATATAGTCAGGATAACAAAGTGGCATGGGTGAGCTTGCTTCACGTTACTCGTTCCATATCTTCCTGCAGGTCATCAAGAAGAGGTAGATTTTTCAAAATAGAAAGAGTCGAGCCAGTCTTCCAAGCTGTCAGCACAATCACAGGAGCAGGCTCGGAAAAAGAAAAAAACGCACGATGAGGTTGTTGCGCTGAAAGATATCTGGAATAGCACTCGGTTTTTGAACTTTGTCGTCGCGAAACCACCAAATCCCCCTCAGACGGGGTGGTGACCGCAAAGAAGGAGACTGTTTTGGAGTTGGAATGACCTGCAATCTTTTACCATCCTGGACTGAATGAAGCGTTATCTGAGGTGGATCGTGTATAACGGCTATACTCTGTCCTATGTTTTGTGAATGAAGGCTTCGAGGATGTTTTACATTCTCATACCGTCTGGGCTCCAAGCAACATCCACGACAGTAGCACCACTGTTCTCGTCGCCAATGTCGACCTCCCATGTTTTTGCACCCTGAGTTGAATTCCAAAGACTAATTCTATCTTGGCCGCCCAGGCGCGAGATTAGAAGTAATAGGTCCTTATCCGGACAACATGAAGATGGAAGCAGACGACTTGGAGAGGTCAATTGCACTACCGCAAGCGAAGCAAACGCATTTGTTTGCATCAGAGCAGCCAATGGTGTGACATGCTACATGTCACACGAGTCCTATCTACTAGTACCGTCCCTTTGCTCTTTCACCTTTACTCTTCCAGCCGATTTCATTGTCAAATGTGCTTCCAGCCCGAGCATTTGCCTTCCTCTTCGATGATTTTCTTTCAATGTCAATTTGTTTTTCAGCAACTCCAATCTTTGACGGTCGAATAGATCGCTTCGCACGTCGAATTGCGGCGTCTAGTGCCCGTCCATCTCCAGTCTCTTCTTCCATAGCCATCTTCCGTCGTTTCGCTCTTCTTGACAGTCCCGATAATTTGTCCCTTTTTGGCTTGATTCCAGTGAATACGTTTAGGCCACAGCGGAGTGGACAGAAAATCACCTTTTCGCCCGCAACTTTCTGCGATATCCCATCCTTAGATTCCATGCTAAACCCCGCTTGGTATTGTCGTTTACTTAGAGCTTAGTTGTAGAAAATCAGGGCGAGGGTTACCGGGGAGCAAGAGATTGCCCACCTTCGGACATTTGCTTTTCCTTGGTTGATTGAAACCACGTTCTGGCGGGTCGAGAAAAGATCTCTGCCTCATTTTCCATTATATTCTGGCCCTTTTTAAGTTCCATTTCGGCTTGCCTAAGCTGCCCACTGCTTCATAAACCTATAAAAGTTGTAGTTGGCACGGCTCACCTGCTTTTCCTCTTTCTCTTCTTGTAAGATTTCTCCTATGTCGCTCTTCATTCCCTCTAGTTCGTCGGACCATTTTTGAACAACCTCTCGAGCAACAACCCGATGCCTAATTTTCCCCTCGCTATTTGTATATTTAATGACTACTTTAAGCATTTTCCGATCAGCTTCTCCAATAAGCGTTACAGACCTTTATGATCATAACAGCTTGAGCCCAGAGAACAACAAAACTCAGTAGTACGCACCGTCCTTTGCTGCCAGCCCGTGCTGTCCTCCCTACTCTATGTAAATAGTGTGCCAATTGTCCAGGCATGTCATAATTAATGACCGTTTCAACGCCCTTAATATCAAGACCACGTGAAGCCAAGTCGGTCGCCATCAAAAAATCAACCAATCCATCACGGAATTGCTGCAATGCCTTGAGACGCTATTAAATTATGCATTAAGACACAACATGCAAAATAAAAGTTGATGCACACCTGTTCCTGAGTCAGATCTCCATGCAATTCCCCACATTTCATGCCAAGCAGGCCAAACATTATACGCATTTGATGTGCAAGTTTTTTGCTACGCAGGAAGATGATGACCCTTTGTTTGAAAGTTCGCTTGCACAGAGCAACAACTAGTGCTGAACGCTTCGCCTCTTTTCCGGCACGCACCCGAACAAATTCTTGGACAAGGCCCTGAGCAGTGCTTCGCTTTGGATCCACAAATAACCGGACAGGTTTGTTGAGCGACATCTTCACAAGTTCATCAACCGAATCCGTCATTGTCGCTGAGAACAACATAGTTTGCCGTGACATGGGGCAAGATTTAATTATTTCGGCCAATTCATCAGCGAATCCATCGGAGAGCATTCTGTCCGCTTCGTCCAGGACAAGAATGTCAAGTGTATCGAGGGTAAATGATGGAGAATTTCGTAAATGATCTATAAGGCGACCGGGAGTCGCAATTACGACGTCAGGGCGGTTTCGTAAGGCTGCTTCTTGTGACTTAACGGACAGGCCACCTGAAAATCACGGTTATACACGGATAGGGGAAAAGGTAGAAAGGGAGACCTACCAACAGCGAGACAGAATTGAATATCTGTGTGAATCGCAAGTTTCGTCCCAACGTCGTAACACTGAACACCTAACTCTCTAGTTGGGACGAGAATAAGACATCTCACGGCCGCTGCATTTTTGCCTTTCTCCCTATACGTTAACCGTTCCAGCATTGGAATCATGAACGCTGCTGTCTTCCCTGAGCCAGTTACCGCATTCCCTACGATATCTTTGCCCATAAGAGCAACAGGTATTGTCGATGCCTGAATGGGAGTAGGGTTGCTAAAGCCTAAACTTGTCAAAGCCTTTATGATTGGGCGCGACAAATTCATTTTTAAGAAGGAATCGTCAACCTCCTTAGGCACGCTGTCCGAATCGAAATATGCAGCTTTGCGGTCCTTTTCGGCCTGGGTCTCGGGCTCAGATTCGTCCGACAGGACATCTTCCACAGAGGTTTCCTCTGATTCAGTCCCACTATGTATGCCGCTCCCGTCAGATGTATCTGAGGGATCATCCTCTGGGATGCCGGCTTCAGACACAACATCACTCTCTTCGTCTAATTCGTCTTCAGCGTGACTATCTTTTTCTCGCCGTTTTCGTTTCACAGGTGCCTTCCGTCGCGCTATAATGTCATCGATTGAGATTGGATCCTGTAACAAGGATAAACATAAAGTGTCTTTTAAATGATAATAAGCTTGGAACGAACAGGCTTTGATCCTTTCTGTAACGGATTGTGTAGTGTGGTGTGTTCGTTTATAACGTCGGCATATGGATCGCCTGTGACGTCGAATGTAAATTCCGGGTCGAAGTTGACCTCATCCTTTTCTAAGGCATGCTTCCACGGATGTTCCTCTGTTTCAGAATCTACCGTCATAATATAATCAACCATCTCGAGTTTCCAATGCACAAGATTTCTTCGAATAAATATCGGGTGGAAGGAAACCGATTCTTGGAAATTTTGCGCAAAGTGACAACGTCACACCAAAGTATTAGTATATCCGAGGTCTCTGCCGGCGAAGCTTAGCCCCAAATCTAGTGGATAAATGGGAAAGAGGCTAGTAGATATGTTCCAACACAGGCTAAAGGTACAGGAAGGCCTAAACGAGAGGGAAGGAAGATCACCTTAAATTAAATCTCAAAAAAATCTGTGTTGGGTTGTTCAACTGGAAGGTTTGAGTTTGACATGTGAGTTTTGAAAGCAGCTGTTTTTACAAATGGGTAACAAATCCTATAAGATAACCGTCCATAATGGGGTATCCTGATCGTCAAATCAATACTCAGAACAATCGCTCTACATGACATGGCACTTCCAAATAGCGTGGTATAGGTTACCAATAAAGCAATTTATGCATCGCATGAAGATCCTTATCCTGGGTCTGTAAGGATAATGTTCCGGCAAGTCTCGGTTGCGCTACTGGGCACTGTGGGACTGCGTGGGGTTGTGTGGACTGAATTATTGTGGGCTGATGTAAAGGGGTTTGAAGTGCAGTGTTTTCAGGAAGTTTGGAATGACGCTGCAGATGGGATGGAGATGGAGCCTGCGGCACGGCTTGAGGTTGTAAAGGCCGGAGATGTACAGTCGGAGATGGATTGTGTTGAGGAGGCATGGGCCGGGGAAGTGCGTTCTGAGCATTTTGAAGTGGAATATCTTCTGGTTCCGCATATTCAGGTGGGAGTCGCATTCTCTTCAACTGTCAAAGACCTGTCAATTTCGCCACAAAACGCTCGAGTTGAAGTGCGCGCCTACCTCTTCAGTCATTAATGGTTGTCTGAACAAGCGTTCGATAGTATCACCGCGGTTAGGAAAATGATATTCTCCAGCGCTACGGCACTGAATTTGACAGTGTGTCGTGCTGATGATGAATTTTCCAATCAAGTTGAATTTCCCCCAATGAATCTTGCTAGCGTCATGACTACGAGTGTCCGAATTTCCTTCGTGTGCCCTGATAAGATCCTGGATGTGGACTTCCCTGAGATGTACTTATTAGAGATAATAGGATATCAGCTCGGAAAACTGACAATGCAGGAACACAACCGCCCTTGGAACTCCTTAGTGCCATTCGATAGGCACGATGAGAACGAAGCGGTCGAAACAAAAGTTCCCATGTTTGCAGACTCTTGTAGTGTTCAGGACTTTTTATCCTAAAAGTTTCCATCGTCTCATCCCCAGGAAAAGTTGAACCGTGGATACCCGCGATGAAGGCACGCAATGCCGAATAATTGTTAAGTTGTCGTAGCTTCGTTGCTATTTCCACGCACTTCTCAACCTGTCTGGCGCGGTTTCTTGGCTTATCATGACATAGGATAAGAGAGAGAACCCTACAAAATGTTCAGCTTCATCAGACATTTACCAAGCAAAGCTACCATTCTGCAAGGCGATTTGAGAAGGAATTCAGGGCAGTGATCGACTCGCTAGCTTCATTCTTGCCAACAAAAATCAGATGGAGCCAGTGTCTCGGCTGAAAGGAAAAATTGTTTGCTCATCCACTGACAAGGAACCAGGTGAACTGACTTGGATATTCAGGAATAGTTTCGTCTGCAGCCGTGTTATTTCTTGTGCTATCGCGTCTGGATCTAGCAGCATTACTTCATGGGCAAGTTTTACCAGCTCTTTTAACCTGTGCTTTGCAGACGCTTCCACAGGTTCTGAACTATGTCCATTCACGACAGACCCAGCTACCTGCATCAGCGCCTTCGCAAGGGGGAGGCTTGCTTTTCGCTCGCGAAATGGAGCTAGTTGAACTTTTTCTTGCAAAAAACCATGCACGCTACTTGTGCTTGAATCTGTTTCCAGTGGCTTGATGACTTCATCGTCCAGAAAACTTTCGGAATCACTGTCGCCTCTAATATCATCGACTTTTAGAGCCCACGCAGCATCATCGTCCTTGAGGCCGGGTAAAGTCTCCAAGAACGGGAGGAGTTCGGAGCCGTAGTGTAACAGATATGTTTTTGAGAGAATAGATTTTATTAAAGCGGACAGCGCTCCCGCAGTCCCACGTACTGCAAAATCATGGGGGTAATCCTTAATCCATGCTTCAAGCAATGCACATATCCTATAATTGCCACATTAATGGCATTGAACAGAATCTCTAGATAATATTACCTCATCTGAGCAAAACATGCAAACATGGGATCCCCGGAGGAACTATCAAGCTGACGTATTCGCTTTTGCATGGCGAGAAGAACACTACGTGGCGTTGTGAACCGCCTATAGGTGAGGAGAAAGTGTGTCATGAACGCAGGATCTACACATCGTCGAGTTTTAGCTCTTAAAGCTACAGACAGTATAACGTACCATCTGCACTGACCGCTAGGAATAATAATTTGTCCAATAACTCCTCAATAGTCATGTATAATGTCGGCTTGCTTTATTGATTTTAGTTTATGAGGCTCCGAGTATTTATTAAATAATACTCACAGGTCTTTTTCCTTGACTTCAACATGAGTTTTCTCCCCTGATGTGTTAAGAACGTTGATACCGACATTTTCCTTAGCCATCGGAGGGACCTGTTCATCTGGATTACTGCGAGGCTTCAGAACAGGTAGACCGTGGCCACGTTTCCAATTAGTGATATGAGAATCTCCCGTATTTTTTGGATCGTTCAATGAAATGGTGACCGTTGGTGAATAAAATGAAGCTGAAGTTTGCGGATTTGGCCCGCCCGGAACTCCTGAGTACTGGTCGCTTGTAGCTGTATTCACGGTTATCATTGGTGATGGTGCAACAGGCGTTGCGGACCGAGACGTGTGCCACAGAGACGAATGTCTTAGTAGCCGCGGAGATGCAGGGTTTAGATATCTAGCATCGGCGCCTTGTCTCTTATCCCCTTTATTATCTTTGAATAAAATAGACTTATTGTCAGAAAACGATACATACGACGATCCCGCCAAACCGCTTGTAGGGAGAAGTCAAAAGCGAGCCCGATTCGATCCTTTCCAACTTCGTGATTAACTTCCACAAGGCCGACATCGTATTGTTTACATAAGTTATGTGCCTTCGTGGAATCCACCTTATGGGACAGATCTGATTTGCATGCTAGCACTAACATCGGGATTCGCATGGAACTATAATCGGCTACAAACTATTCAGAAATACCGTTGGATACACTATTAGCACCGAGGAACATACAGAGCATGCTTTCTACCGGCGCGAAGGAGAGAGGACTTGAAGCGTCGTAGCATATAATGACCCCATCCACTCGGGATACAGGATCGAGTATTGGGCTGTTTCGAACTGACGAAGGTCTTTGAGTAGCTGACATCATAACATTAGCTTCAACGACTTTTAGCGGACAATCAATAATATTCTCTAATTGGGCGACACGCCCAGTGCGTCGTATGTCTAGCTCATTTATGTTAACAGGTAATCAAATGCATGGACGAGAGTATACTTGCAGTGTGTTACTGATTTTAATCCCGGTATACCAGATATTGTCCGGCAGGCAATGGGCTCGGACAACACGAACTTTTTAAGACCTTTTCGGATTATAGTAGATTTTCCGCATCCTGAGGTGCCCGCGACAACCAGAGTAACAGTTGGGTCGACATTTCTGACATCGAACTGGACAACCGGTCAGAGAATTCATAGAATATAAAATTCGAGGTGCTCACGACATAACTACTTGTGGTCGGCCGCTTCACTGAGTTTGAACCATACATTCCTAAACTGCCGCTGCGGGTGCGACTTGGAGCAGTGACAGAGGGCAAAGTCCCTCGCCTAGGTAGCTGTAGAGAAGTTGATGACAATGATCGTGGTACATCTTCCAATGTACTTGAATTGGTTGTGAAATCACTAGCTACACTGCTCAGACTAGACGCAGTGCTCAATGTAGGAGTGCGAGAAGGCAGTGGAAGTTCACCGCCTCGTAAAAGTGGTTTTGTGTGATCTTGAGGCTTGAGAGAAGTATGGCGATAACGCTCAACTGCACTACCTAATGAATCTGACCGTTCGACGTCAGAATCATGAAGTGTCGGTTCGTTACCCCCCTTGCTGGAGTTACCATTCAGTCCGGAATTGTAGATAGTCTGAGGCCGCTCTTCGTGTTCCCCTCCCAGGCCTGACAAAACACCGTGCATGATATTGCGCGGTGGCTCGAGCGATGCAACCGTGCTCCCTCGATCCGGGTGTGGCCCAGACAGCACGGAGGATTCGTGACCGTGTTGGGCGAAAGAGTCCACAGAGACCGACTTACGAAGGCTTGGAGTGGGACCAAGAGACTGCATTGGCTCGCTCGACTGTATTTCCACCCTGTCCCGTGTCGCCATGCAGGAAACCGATCCAGGCGGTGAAACACTGGAATCGTCACGTTGTCCAACTTGTAACATGGTTGTGCCATCCTCCATGGTGAGATCTAGTGGGGGAACATGCGGCAATGTAAGGAAAGGATGATCAGTAGCCATCCCAGAGAGAGACATGGCAGAGGGAAAGACGATGGGACTATGAGAACTTGGCAAACTGTTACGGCCTGAGGTTGTGCCTGGCTACCAACATGAACGTCAACGTCCTTCTCACTGTGTGCATCCACCGTGTACCCCAGACCTTAGCTTACACCGTACTGTCTTTAGAACGACGATGGACCACCGAATCCTCACGAATCGCCATATGTATTAGGATTATATCAACACTTGACTAAGGATCTAGGTCTGTCTGCCCACATCGTCAGCTTTTTTCGACTTGTTTAGTCTTTCAAGGTTGGAACGTCAGAGTTGTACTTCCTAGCACTCAAAAGTCCTGGATTGGTTTGTGATCCGCCACTATCTCTTTACCCCTTCTCATGACTTCCTTCCAGGCAAAGCGTACTATATTAAACAAACAGTAAAAGGCTGGTACTTCTACCCAAGGGTCGACGGTCAAGGCGAGACCTCGGCTCACTCCCGACCGCTAAAAGACGGTGAAATCGTGCGACCCATTTTCTACTATTCTTGCTCTTATTCATACATATTGAATTAGGCAGAATGGATTCTGCTCGATGGAGTAAGACAAAACCACCTATAGGTCCCCAACTCTTCGTCTTCTTACCAATTAACCATCGATTAGACCCCAGCAACGTGTGCCAATGTTGCTCTTCATAACCTTTATCCTGGGCAGATTGACCTAGTTGTGAGCATTTCTAAATACGCATAAAGTAGCTTTCAGTGACTCACTTCGCAAGATTTCGGGGCCTAATCTTGGCCGAAACACATCAGGTAATGTTACATACGTTCGTAAGACTATGGTTCTTTTAAATATCTCATTTTTAGCGGCGTTTGCGCTCTCCTCTGGCACAATTGGTGCTGCCTTGTCGTCATCATTATCGAGGACACGATCCATCGCCCTGTCTTACGGAACAGTAATGCATCCAACACCAACGGAGTTCTTTAAGCCTGCCCACGTTCTAAGCTGCCGCATTATTTGCCACTTATGGAACAACTGGGGAAAGGATGAAGGGAGTCTTCGCAATGGTGAGGTTGACCTGTACAACGTCAACATGCCTATGGTGGAGGGATTACTCTCGGAGGGTGGTTTGAAGATATGCTGGACGTCTATCTGGAGGAATTCATATGGTCGTCTGTTCAAGGACGTTTCTCACTCAGGAGATAAGGGTACAAGTGTAAACCGGCCCGCGAGGGCAGCTAATACACTCGATAGCGGCGGTCCCCCTGCTCCTCTACACCACTTAGATTCTAATGAATCCCAGGATCTGTTGTTTAGGTTCTCTCCTGACATGCCAGAGCTCATACACCCAGCAATTTCCGATCTTCCGAGTGGTTCCGACGGATGGGCGATACACCATGGATGGGTTAGCGTAACTCCCCTTCGTGCTAGCTTCGCTGAACCTTCCTCCTTATACACCCAATCGAGCGATAGAATATGGAAACTATAGATATGCAATTCCGAGTCCATTCGTGACACTATGCAAGGTGCTATCTAGGCTAATGTATATAAAGTAAGACTTGTCATAAACATAGCAACTACGAATTGCATCGGTCTTATTCTACGACCTGATGCACCCGAGTTGCGTCCATAAAATAATTGCTTCTTGTAAACTTTGAGGGAATTGATGCTCCATGATGCGTTCTACGAAATTTCATCAAATAGGCTGAAAGGATGGACGAAAAAAGTGCTTACAACGAAATTATTCGGATCCATGAGTCGTTCATCACACGTGCCAGGACAACCTGACGTTGCATAAGAATTTCCAGCCCAATCACCTGAATTCTGTAAGACAGGTCAATAGGAAGACAAAAATAAATGCATACCACAGAAGGTTATATCTTGCGAGCTCGTTTAGCAAACGGAACACTCTGAAGACGAAAATGCTTACCGAACACAATTGAATGATTGGCAAAATAATTTAATGGGTTGCACCCCGACGACCAGAGCTCTGCGACAGGCTGGCCCCAATTACTAGGATCAGGGGACCCTTGCACAATGTCCTGTGGCACAGCAGCACGATAAAAGGACCCTTAAGAGAATGTCCTTCACATGGAAATTGTATGGAAGAAAAGTATCTTACAGACAGCAACTCCAGTCTCGTCCCATTTCATGGCAAACACGCCACCCCCTTGAGCGTCGAAATATGGACCATAGGATGCTCTGCTCCACTCTACCACGGCGCAACCAGCATTGTCGTTGATGAGGGCATTACAGTCGGTACCATTTTGTCCATTTTGTCCATTTTGCCCCTGCCAAGTTGATATTCGTGAAATTAGTTCTGATGAACTGGAACGAAGTGACGTACAAGTACAGTTCCTGTAAAGTAACTGGATGGTGTCGTTAGATAACAACCTGAAGATAATTAGATGTCTAATAATCCCGACAACTGGACGGCTTTACCAGGCTCGGTGTGCCAGGTCACTTGATTATGTTCATTGTCATGGACTCCTTCTATAATATCAATCTCTCCTGTCTGTATAGCTAATCAATATCCACTCGACATTTCGCGGGATGTACGTACTTCGGGCCAATTGCCAGTGCCAAGGGTCCAGAACGCAGGCCAAACACCTGCCCATGTTATCGGCGGAAAAGGGTGCCCAAGAGATCACATACCACAGCCCCACGGTGCTCTATTTAGGTCAAGAATGAAAAGACCCATATCATAGACTGCTTGACTGGATACTCGCACACTAGCGTTTACCAATAATACATGTCGGAAGCGTCAGATACTGGTTCGGATATTACGCACCTGTCTCTATATACACCGTTGTTTAAATATGTAGTATCGTCGCCTTTCATGATGACTGTCCCATTCTGCGCAACATAAACAAGTCCCTTGGTAAACGCGTCACTTTTATTGACGTAACTGATTTGGCAGCTTCAGTAGAAGGAGGGATTAACAAGGAGGGACCATACTTAACATGGCCGCTGAGAGAGGAAAAAGTTTAGTCCGTTCGTCAGAAGGAGTAAGAAAATGGACCGTACTGCGTCGGATCGGCCTGATCGTAAAAGTTCCACCGGCTGGTAAACATGTCCGTTTTTAGCCGGACGACGTCCCCGAGAATGGCACGCACTCAAAGAAAGTTTGGCCTGAATATTCATCTTCTTGCAGCCAAAGATATGTTGAACCGTCCGCATTAGTATTTACTTGTCGCTTTGTGTTGTGCCTCGGAGCTCGAGGTGGTATGGGTTGGCTTCTTTCCATTCCAAGAAGACCCCCGCCCGCCCACCTTAACCTGCTAGTTGCATATGCTGCGTCGAAGTTATTACCAAAGGAGATGAGGATAAGGAGATAGACAGGAAGATATGCACGATGCATCGTGGTTGGAACGTAGGTTCAGGAAAGAGTGCGATTTATAGCATGGTAAATTTGGACACGGCTCCGTTTGCTGGGCGCCGAACAATGTTAGTCCAATCTCACGACGCCCGGCCGTATGCCTCGTGTCAAGTCCTTGTCCTGCTGCGGATCTTTATCATACTACCTGGCAGCTCTCTTACAATACCCGTTTTTGTCACAGGCTCAAATGATGTACATAACATAGGAGGGCATGTATAGGAAAGAACACGGAACAAATGCACAACCGCAATAATCAACGGTAGCGGCGAAGGCTGAGTGTATTGTGCTTCTTCCAAGTAGCCCGTTTTGGTGTATGGTTGTAACGATGACCCTTGCCCAGACCGCGGTTCTGATAAATCAGCGCATGGGGATATGATCCAATTTCCAAGACCAGCTTTACATACCTGTTTGCCGACGCTGGTGAGTCCACGAGCCTCCCTTCTCTTGTGCACCGCATTGACAATCCAATTGATTCTAGGGTCCCGGCGGATCTGTGATAGTCCATTAGGTATCCAAGGAAGTAAATGACTGACTTACAGCTTTGTGACTAGGATCCACCAAGATGACTTCGTAATACTTGTAGACCCCGTCCTGGTTCACCCAATACGAATTAAGAACCCTCAAATTACCGCACCGCCTTCCCACCCTCTCTTCAGCAACACTCCTCAAACTACGCTGGGGTTTGAGGTGGTTCACGCCCTGACGAACGGGTTTACCGTAGGTAGCACCTGTAAACCCCATCTCAGTAGAACCCACGAGGGAAAACCTTCAACATACCCTTGGGAACATGCTTCTTCCGGTTACCACGACGGACGCGAATGCGATAAATCACGTAGCCTTGCTTTGCTTTATAACCAAGGCGACGGGCTTTATCTGGACGAGAGGGCCGAGATGCACGATGGATGACATTGAGTTGACGATATTCCCAACATCTATGCGGGCAACCTTAACCAGTGAACCAACAACGCGCGCCAGGCTACTCACCGAACACGGAGGAGGAAACGGAGGACATCTGACTGTTTCTTTTTGTAGAGCTCTCCGACATATTTGTATGCGCCCATTTTTTGGCTGTATAAAATGACAAGTTTAAAAGACTCTGTCTCCCATGTGCTGCAGGTGAACGCACCGTTCTTTTCTTGAGGATCTTCAGACTGGCGGAGCACTTCCACTACTATTTACCGTGATTGGAGGCTTGTGCAAAACTATGCAGTACCATCGGCAAACACCGACGCGATAAGATATTCAATATGTCTTATGCCTCCATGAGGTTATGCAGTTGTAATTGACTCAATTGTCCGTTGAACATGAGCGACGGGGGATCCGTCGTGCACAAGTCAATGCTATACTAGACGCTGTGCGTCTCTCCACACCGGCCTCTTCCTATGTCCGACATCTGAGTTACATATCCACATGCACGTCACCATCAACGCCAGTACAGATAACCCCAACTCCGTCCATCCTAATGCTTCCACGGTAAGCGATTGACGACACCTAAAAGTGATACATGATTTATGACGAATTACGTAGGGACACAAGCTAATTCTGATACTGACCTAGAGATGAACGCCCGTCCCTTGCAGTCACCACCGGACCGCGTAATACGCATGATACCTGCCGCTGTACCCTAGGAATATATCAATTGCCGTAATGTATACAGAAGGAAGTTCAGGATCACCCAGAGCACAGCCGTGAGCATTAACCAGATCACGGAACTTGCTATGTTGGCCAGTAACTGGACACCACCGTCGATCATCCAAACAAGATATGCCCCAGAAAACAAGGTCGTCCAGGACGAGTTAAACAAAAACATTATCAAACTGGAATGTTGCGCTGGGTCGTAAGCATACCGCCAATGGAAAGGTCGTTCTAGTACTCACAGAGAATGATATCTATCGCTCGGCCATGTCCCACTTTCATTACCCGCAGTTACGAGAAATGCGGTGAGCCCAAGTTCGCTCATTGCAACGAACATCATCAGTAAGAACAGAAAAGGATGATAGTTCGCCTTCAGTAGCGAGGGCATTGCTATTCCTACAAGCAGCGTTTGTCGTTTCCTTGGGTTCGTTAAAAATCCGTGCCGTCAATCAAGTATTGTATTGTTTCGGGAACTAATAAAAAAAGGTCGTTACGTTGTCGCTCGGTTGGTCCACTCTCCAAGAACTTTGGATAAAGGTGCGAGTGACGATTCTGAAACGGAAGTGTCAGAGATGCAGTATGACGGTAACTTGACGTGCCATTCTCACTAAGAACCCCTGGCAGGGCTAATGCGACACGCGGAGGCCATGCGTTTGTAATACCGGTGTGCGTATCCGAAATGAATCATGCTTCTTACATGTGTTTGGCATACCAATAATAAGAGAACAATGACATCGTTTTCCAGGATCATACTAAGAAAACGGGACCTCACGGAATACACGAGGCCGTTGCGCTAAGACGACAAAGCAACCTCGAGTAATGCAATCAAGTGGGTGTTTTGATAACAACCTTACGTAGAGCATCGTGACCTTTACAAAGCAAGAGTTTGCTTATTTACATGCTAGCGCAGCCCTGGCCAACTGCAAAGCACCGTCCTTTGTCTTATTTCCTGTTGCGATGTTAGTTGAGTATTCTGCTTTAACATGCCAAACCAACCTCCAATGAATCCGGATGCATGGATAAAGATACCGCCATCTATCCCCGAGACTTTCGAAAGTTCTTCATCTCTGAGGCCCCTCCAGGCTTCCGGTAGTGCCTTACGGCTTTCGAATCCTCCGGGAGAGGCGGGAACTGCTTGTACACGCCAATTATTTGCCGTCTCGTCTGGATAAACGACGTAGATAGCTTGATCAGGTTGGATCCCGGAATCTGTTTCTTGCTCTAATTCAAACAAGTGTTCCTATGTAATTCATCAACGTGATGTTCTGTTCCAGGGCAATCCACAAACCTTCCACGGGAGAAACCGTTCGAAGAGAATGATTTGACCTGCTGGGTCCACCCTCTCTTTGCTGGAAATCATCGAAGAGAGAAGAAGTTCACGTGCGGAAAGCCAGGATCTGTGATAATAGTCCAACCTGCCCAGGAATTCCTGCCCAGTCAGCTCGGACGCATGAATAAAACGCGCCTGAGGTGTTGATTAGAAAAAATCTGAAAACTATTCGTGATCGGAGCACGCACGTCTACGGATTGGTTATTAAAATCCTCGTTCCAAGCAGGGTTAAGATGTCCCACACGGCTTGATAAATCCGTGCGACTTGTATATTGCGGTTTAATGTCAGTAGCGTACTGAGAAACGCCGTTGTCAATCGCATCGATTGCTTCGATAAACTCCTTGAAACATAGTTTAGCGAATCCCGCGTATCGGGCGACGCACGACCCTACCTTGTACATTTTCAACCATAACTTTTCCACGTTTGGATCGTTGATCGGCAGCTGCATCCTATTTGCAACGATCTCTTTACCAAAGTGTCTGAGGAGTAATCAGTCGAGAGATATTACAAACCGCTCGTAACAGAGAGCCCAACTTGTAGATCAGGCCTGCCGAAGATAGCTTTGTTCCAAATCCATACCCAAAGACCTCCGTGAACCCTCGTTGATGATGATCGAAGCGTTGAGCTGCTTCATCGTAGATAGCACCGACGTCCACTATCACATCGCATGCCTTTAGGATCTCGGGATCGCGAGTTCGCTTAAGGTCTAACAAGGAACTGTCGTAAGAGTGGTGCGAGACAAAGAAACGAACTTGCTGACCAGCACCACGATAAGCGGCTGTTTGACCCAGTAGGAACACGGCCAGTGCTTCGTCGCAATGAAAAGTGCCATTGTGGGTTCCAATGACCTGACTCATAGTAGAATTCAGATTTTGCTACATGGGTTCCTTACTGTCATATACCTTTGGGTGCTCTAGCTTCTGTTTCTTCGGTTGCACCATGTCCGACATGGCTCTCACCTGATACTTGAGAGTGTGGGACAAGTTACGAGAAAGGGAGCTGCTGGAACTGGCCACTGAGACAAGCCGGAGCATCAGCAGTGCTAGCCAGACATCGTCGCAGTAAATAAATGGTAATACTGTTCGTACACATTATGTCAAGTGTCCCGAATTAATGTCAGTCCGCCCGAAGTGCCATGCTATGGTCCGTGTCCAACAGGATGAAACGAATGTAACAATATCGCCTCGCATAGAAAGTCCGTTTGTCCCCTTAAACCATCTACAAAATGACCAGGGCCCCTCCAATGATGCAACCTCCTAGTCCCACCAGAAGTGCATTTCGCTTGAGTGCAACGGCGGCGGCAACATAACTATCGGGAGGGCCATAGGCACCCCCAGTTTCACCCGGCACTGGAGCTACGCCATCAACACCGCCACCAGTCACGGTGGTGGGTGCGGTGGGCAAATTACTGGTGGAGGTGGATGAACTTGTCGTGTTGCCGCTTGCTGAAGCACTTATAGTGGTGTTACTGCTGGTCGTAGAGTTTGCGCTAGCTGTGGCGCTCGGAGGTGGCAACGTAGAGGTGATAACGACGGTACTTGTTCCTACAGTAGGCATACGGCCTGCACCAAAGCCCGTATTGAGGATCAAAGAGGTGAAGACGGTGACGGAATCCGATGAGGTTTGCCGTGTCTGTATTTTTTTTTTTTTTTGTTGCAAGGTGACCAGGGAGAAAGCCAGGGACGAGTAAGATAGCCTACCTGTTGGGACAAAACGAGAGAAGAGAAGAGCAAGAGCAGGAGGACAGAGAGGGCGTTCATGGCTGTCGATGGAGAGGAGGGCTGGCATCACGTGTTGGCACCCGTCTCTGGCATGGACGACGCGGCCCCCGCCGCCATCTCCCAGGACACCGTCCGCATCGTGCTCGTCTATATCTCCCAGGCCTTGCCACTGCCTCCCCATCTTCTCTCAAAGCCTCTGCTCCAGCGACATTATTATCTGAACGTCGGTCCCGATGATTACATACCTTATCTGGCATGGCCTGGTCCTCCATTAGAGCGGCTTGCTGAAGCCCTGAACGGTTTCTCATTCCCATCGGATGACCAATGTGCTACATATCCTGCCGTCTACACCTCACATCCGGACGCAGTTCTTGCGCACGTCCGCGTCGCTCCCGCCGGGCTCACATCGGCTTCCAATATACGCCTTGATTTTCTGTGGGATAGCGAGGGTGCGACGTGGAAGTATCATAATCTCTCCCTGATGCCTTTCCCGCAAGACTCTGTCTCTTCGGTCGATCGACTTACATATCCTGCCCGGTCAGACATGGATGCTGCCTCTTACTGGGGCCCTTCTGATCAGTCAGACAATGAAGTTTGTGATTGTGACAAAGCATTCCAGTCTGGCTCTGACGATGGTTATTGGGCTCGTTATTCAACCGTCCAAGGTCAGTGCTGTTTTCTACGTTATTCGTTAAGGCGATTAATTGGCTGAAACAGACTCTACACCATCTTCTCCACCACGAAACCAGGGCGTTCGACGGCAGGCAGCATTACACGGGGAAAGCGAGCGAATCATGGTGTCCTACCCAATGACACGGACTGAACTATATAATCCTTTAGAACCACCCTCCCCAGAACAACTTGCTCATCGCCTTACTGCACTCTCTGTCGAGACTGAGAAAGCGCGACTTGTTGATGATATGCCATTTGAAACAGGCCTGGATTCCCCTACGCTATCCCCGGATCCGTTACATCTATCAACTCTTGCAGTGACTCCAGACGGAATGGATACGAAGCCAGCTCTTGCATGTGCAGCCGGGCGTCCCAGTGACACTCTCGTTGGAGATGCCATTCGAGCAATCTATCGTCTTTGGAATTCGAGCAGACCAGAAGGCAACAACCAAGAAGCATTTATAGAAATAGTTCGCCAGTCCATCTACGCATCATAATTTCACCATTTACATTTGGACACTACATTATTTAACAATCAGCTTGCGTCTGCTTCGGTCATAGCAAAGCATCTGGTATCTATTTCACTAGGTTTTGAAACCTGCCCACATAGTACATACAAATGACAAGCGTGTATAGGTATTAAGTATGGCTGTTTAACGATACCTCATTAGTAATGAGTAGAGGGGAAATTTTACTACAAACGTGAGAAGCTTTTTACCGAGGATATATAATTCAAAAAGGAATTAACTGGTCAAAGTTCTTCCCGGGTGGTCGAATTATCTTCAGTGTCTGGATCGACCTGAGGGTCAGCGTCAACACGCTCGGGAATAGGTGGTTGGCCTGAGAGACGCTAAAAGAAAAAACCCTTCGGTCGCAAGATTTTCGGACATCAGCCTGGTCTGCTCACCCTGAAAGCAAACTTGCAAACGAGATATCCTTGAGCGTTCAGACCTCTTTCCGTCCAGGCCTGGAATTGAGGTTAGTCTCAAAAAGTAATGTGATCACAAAATATACCCTTTCCACAGTGTAGAGTCCATCGTATCGATAGCTAACCGCTTCGTTGGAGCTTTGAAAAGTTTCCTCGTGGAGGAGTACTTACCCTTCGCTTGGGGCATACTTCGACTTAAGCTTGTAACCGCGAATAACTCGAACAGGGTTTTTCGTTTCGACCGATTTCTGCAATATCTTAAATTCTAGAGACTAACACGGGTGGTCCATCGACCTCACCAGAAGCGCTTTGTTGAACTATCGAGAAAATAAGTACATACTATTCAGGTTAATATCCGGCTACTTACCCCGTGTTCAAAGGATTGATCAGAGCTTTGGGGACCTGTACGAAGCTTGGATGGGTTACAGCACATTCTCGCAGAGATGAAAAGAACGACTCACATTCTTCGGGGAAGCCTTGGTCCCCTTTAGATCTCGTCCACCTATGGCCAACATCAGACAGTCAGCCAACGACCGAAACCTGCGATGTGTACCAACCAGAACCAGTATATGTACTGAATGTTGTGAATAGACAGACGCAACAGTAATCTAAACGCTAGCTCACAATGCATAGCCAAGGTCAACGTCATCTTCGTAGCCACCGCTGAGGGCAACACTGTAGGCCCCCTTAGTTCCACCGGATATTCCTGCGACCCACGGCCTGCGAGGTGGCGTACAGAGTCATGCCACAATCCAGGTTGCAAGAACACCTTACGCGTGGATGGCGTCCGTGCTACAGCCTTGCCTTGATTCCCACCACGTACCAATTTCGACGCCAGGGATATGCCCAAATGTTTTGCTGGTTGAAGGGGAAACAAAAAATCAATATGCAATGTATATTTGCCGGACCATAAGATACGTACGGATCATACTTGCGTTGGCCACCATCTCTGCCTGATGGTCCTTCGTTCCCGGACTTTGGCGTTTTTCTTACCAAGGGAACAGGTAGACCCCGCTGTATCTCCGAGTTATAATCTACGCGCTTTCCCGCATTTCTTGCGCTACGACGGACATCGGTAGCTCCAGCATCTGGGTCGGCGGCTGAGATACGCTGTGCTTTTGAGACGCGCTTGGGCTCTTCGTTTTCTTCATTCTCTACCTTACGCTTTTTGGTCGGACTCTTCGCCTTGGTCGGCTTTTCTTTCCATTCAAATATTGGTTTGTCCAAGCCGAGTGACTTGAGCAGTTCCGTGTTCTTGGATTACCATATGTCAAGAGAAGCATATTAAAGAGAGATGAACCTGCCTTTTGGATGTTGAGCTGACGCTGTCTTTCGTATTCGCAAGTGATGGTCATGGCCGGTCGCGCGTTTTTAATTTTAATTTTAATTTTAATAAATTGTACCAGAACCACGTTCACATGACCGTTCCATTCCATTGCATTCTCTATCACTACTGGGATAGTCCATGTGTGGTGCTAATAAATCTATGTAAAAGTCCATCTTTGTCTTCACTTGATTTTCTTGAGCTGCAAAATCAACATCATGGCATTAGTATCGCAGGTACTAGTGAGGGTTTACTTACACGCTCAGTGTTCATGAGAACTTTGTTATCGAGGGAAAGGGTCTTGTCGTCAATACGTCCTATCCTGTCGATCTGAGAATCAAGCTCTTGGCCCATGCCCATAGCCAGCGCTTTCAGACGCTTCGTGGCATCGCCAATCTCATCTAAATTATCGTCAATCTCGTCTTCAACTTCGTCGTCCGAGGCTCCCGCCTCGAACTGATAACGTTTTCTCTGCTCCTTCCTCGTCCCCAGTTGCTCCGCAGTTCTAAAGCGGCCACGACCAGCGATGCCATCTTCATCAGTGCGACCATATGTGGCAGCACGACCGAGGCGGTTCTGCGTCTCTCTAATGTCCATCATGGCCCTCTCGCGCTCCAGGCGCTCCTCCTCATAGCGCGATTGAATTTTCGCTTCCTGTTCTGCACGCTTTGCATCCTTATTGAATGTGATGACTGGACGGAAGATAGAGCGATTAAGCTGCTTAAGCTCGTCTGTTCTATCAGCAGCTCGCTGCGAATGACCCTTTGCTATGTCCAGATGTCTCTCGGTGTTGGCCAATTTCTCTGAAGATACCCAGTGTAAAATGTTACTTGTCAGAATGGAAACTGAGTCATGCAGAACCATGCCAACCTGACTGGTCTCCCAGCTTGCTCAATGTATTACGGGCAGCATCCTCTGCTTCTCGAGCAAGGCGAAGGGCGTTTCTAGTCGTGTTTACGCTATCCTGTTTGAGGAACCGAGTTTGTGCCTTTATACCTTCAACATCTTCGTCATTCCCCTCTTGGTCTTCTCCAGGGCCATTTACGAATTGATTGGGCTTCGCCTTTTGCGGGTTGTATCCTCCGAATAGTTCGTTACGGTCCTTATCCAGGTTGGCACCTCCACGCGAGTATACGTCACCGACACCATTGGTTCTGCTGTACCTGTCGCGAAGGACGTTTGCGTCATCTGGAGTAGAAAGGGATGATGAGCTATGGCTTGGAAATTTGTATGGGTCGCCGTCTCTGCTGGGAACATAAGTGCTGGCGTGACTTTTATACCCTGTGCGTTGTGAGGTATTGTCTAAATTTCTGGTCGATGTAGGCTCCGGAATGGGGGGTATCGAAAGCTGTTCTTTTCGTTTAAAAAGTGGCATGATGTAGTGGTATTGGGAGAGAATGGGAGTCGGGAGGTTTATATGCGTGGTTACAGTCACGCATAACGCAGTTATACAGGCTATGCTACTACCCAGCATCATGTTTTTTTACTTTTGTTTGCCAGTAAATCTTTATTTTTCTTCCCAACAACTGTAACTCCCTTTCCGCTCTTCACGACACTCTCAAGTGCAGCTTGCTTCTGCTTCTTAGGGTCTTTCATCTTCGTAAATTTATCGACACTACTCTGCAAAATATCGCGTGTCTTTTTCTTGGCTTTTCTCTGCTTGTTGTGGAGAGCCCGCTTTTCGGAAGGCGTCATCTCGCTTCGTGCCCGGAGATTTGGAGTTACAGGTAAAAATACTTCTTCAGGTGCAAGCATCGACTTGGCCGATTTGGTCGTAGGCAGCGCAGATTCAAGCGCTGTGACGGGAACATTTGAAACAGTAGATATAACTGCCTTGGGCTATTACGCAATGTTTGTAACTGTCGTATAAGGCGGATGGTGATACTTACCTCCTTTGGAGTATAATGAGCATTACACAAAGCGTCAAGCTTATAACATATTGACTCCCAATGCTTTTCGATTTCTTCGTGCTCCTTTCGAAGTTTCCCGTCACGGTCGTCACCAGTGACACCGCCATTTTGTGCTGCAATGTATTCATCCTCGTAAATCTGAGCAAGTGATTGGGCAGATTTCGTATCTTTAAGTTCAAAGAAACGGGATGGAAGGAAAGGCTTTTCATCGTGTGGACGTAAGCGGACGACGTCATCAAATTGTCCCTCAAGTATTCTTGCCCTAATTCGGTCCTCTAGTGCGAGCACCGTGTCCTGTGTGACGATAGGCACTGGTTTTATGACTCTTTCGAACTCGAGATCTTCCTCAAGTAAGGAATTCTGAGGTCGTGATCTTGAGCCCGCCTCTCCCATGAGAACCCAGTCTTTTTGCGCAACATTTTCGGCTTCTAATTCGGAGATCTGTTTTGACAGGGCAGCCATCCTTTTTTCGTGTGTTGTCATGTCATCTGTACCTTTACATTTAAACAGAATTGTTTCAGATGAAAGACCACGAACCACTCGCTTCCTCTTCTTCTGCAAAGAGATCGTCCTTGAATCGACCAATCGTCTCCTGCCCATTTTCCTGGCCAGTACCTGTGTCAGAACCTGAAGTGTGTGATACATCTTCGGTGCGAATGGGTTCATCACCATGCATGTCGTCAGGCTGCTGAGATTCATCGTCGGATTCATCCATCTCTCCAAAATCGTCCTCGAAATCGTCTGCTTCATCATAGAGAACTGACAAAGGTTGGCCCTTCCCCTCTGCCCTGATTTTCTTTACTCTAACCTTTTCATGGAATCGAACTCCCAAAGTATCAGCTGGGGGGGCCGGCATGCGAAGGGCTTGCTGCTGTTTGGGAGGTACGAAAAAATCATTGTAGTAGAGCTCTGCCAAAGAAACATTTGGCAAAAAGGAACACATCATGATACTGACACATACCTTGAGATTCTTTGCCTAGGGTATCTCCAGTAACTTCGCCTTGGTCAATGGGCGCGAACATATCAACGTCCTCTTCATCAGTTGCCTCTTCATCAGATTCACCGAGACGGCCCCTAGTCGAAGACTTCGCTTCGGCTGCTTCTACTTCCGTATTGAAGACAGCCAGATCAAAAAACCCATCGTCAAGCTCTGGATGCCTGCCACTGTTTGGTTTCTTCTTTCGCTTTAGTGTTAATCTCGGCGACGCAGGTTCGTTATCCTCGTCTGAAGATGGGTCGCGTAATTCTGTAATTGTTTCGGTTTGTTCTTCGCCGCTTGCTTCGGATTCGTCGTCGCCTTTGTCATGTCTGCCGGTCTCATCCTCGTCAGACCAATTGACGTCTTCATCCCCAAAAGTTTCCAAGGCGATCTGGAGAGACCGTTCCTCCTCCTCCTCCTCCTCCTCCTCCTCTTCACTCTCACCCTCATTTCCTCCCTCTTCGCTCTCCAAACGCTCGCCTCCCAACACCTGATTGAGAACGTTACATATGTTCTTCGTCTGTATGTCAAGCTGAGCCCAGATTTGATCTTCACTCATTCCATCGACGAACAGGGCAGTTAATGGCGTAGTTTGGAACCGTGCCCTGGGAGGTGGCGGACTTGGACTTCTTTTCCGCTTCCTATTAGATTTTGATCTGGTCTCGGGAGCATCGGAAGGGTTCAGGGAGGATATTAGTTGGTTGATGTATGGCACTGAATTGGCTTCAGAACGCAATGCTGTGAAGGATCGTTATTATTTGAGTGGTGATGCGTAATGGAAGCAGGAAAATTTACATTGGTTGAAAAGGTATTGTGTGGCCAGAAGAGCGGTGGCCTGGATGTCGTGGCAGCCGGTTGCAATAAGGTGGAGATTGTGTTGCAGGATGAGGGACAATTGGGAAAGCTCGGGGGGGACGGGGACGGTGTCGTCCATGGGCGGAATTGTTCTGTAATTGGCAGGACTTATTGTACACAAAAACAATGGCGCCTGCGTATAAGGTCGGCGCCGTGCAGCACGATATCCGCTGTCCTCTCGTTTCTTTTTCTCCCTGCCGCTGTGCGGACGATGATTGCTGGCCTATCTAAAGCTGCTACTCTCTATCTCGCCCCTTTGCTCGCATTGACTGCGGTCCTTCTATCCCTCTTTTCATTTCTTGCCCCCGTTGCATTGCTACACGATCGTCTTGCTCTCCTTATTGTCACTCCCTCAAATGCACTATTTTCCGAGCAGGAAACCAATGTGGACGGTCCAAGCGCCTTTTTAGGAGTACTCGGTAAGATATGGGGTTATGTATGAAGCCCAAGTAGCTGAATTGGCAACATTGTAGGCTCATGCTCTCGGCGCATGAACTCGGCAAGTGTCAATTGCACATCACCGTCTGTGTCTCCTACTTACGGTACGTCATGATGCGAATTGCAGTGGGTGATCTCAATAACTTTTTGAGATATCAGATCTTAGCATCTTGCCCCATAACGCACCCGCATTGTTGTTATCCCCGCCTGCACCGTCTACCCCCGTGTTTATTGCGGTCGCCTTGTCTTTTTCTGCCCTATTCTTCTTTACCTTCGCGTTCACCTCATTGCGACATAAAATGGGAGAAGGAGCGTCAGCGGCACTTGAAAGGCCCATTGTTCAGCGCATCTCTGCGTGGATAGGTTTCCTCGGTTTCATGATTGGTACGTTAATTCCATCTGGCAGTGGGGATTTGTATCACAATGGACCCAGGACTCACGGCCTTCACCGTTGTACGAATGTGGTTTGGCAAAGCTGTACAAGATTTCAATAATTTTATCATCTCCCAAGGCAACAGCGGTCCTAAGCTGATCGCAAATGTGGGGAATGGCTTTACGAGTAAGTACACTTGTACGACACCCACGAACTGACATAAACGAAGGTGCCGACAGTGGTATGGGTGGCGTACGCCTTTTACGCTGTCCCCCTCATTGTTGCACTCGCGAAGCTTAATGTAAAGGCTTCTAAAGCTTAGAAGGATAGAGTATCAACAGGGACTTTGAATTACAGTACCTTGGTGTGTAAAATTAGAAATGCATCTCCCACCACCTCCGATATACACTGTTTCCTGCCTTTCTATGGAGGCTGTTGGAGTCTAAGGTGTCAGTCATTGAGAGACGCACAGTTGGGCCATTAATATATGTATCAGTGATCACCATATGCATCATCAATGGAAGCCACCTTACGGCACATGGTCAGTAGTATTAAAACTCTGCGGCCGTAGCCCTGGGCGGAGGAACCAGCCTAATCCGCAATGCATGCGGTGCTTTCTGTCTGTGCAGTGCTTGCGTACTTCACCGATGTAATCCTCTCTTCGCTCGTAACAGTGCCCAACTCGTCGTTACCGAGCACAGTCATCTCTGTCAACACCACTTTCATTTCAAGTAGCACATCTACATCCACTTTCCCTTCACAAACGAGTCATATCAGCTCAACTACCTTCCAAGACGTTGAAATCATACATGAACGCCGGTTAAGCACAATCGTGGCTGCTCTCAACTTATCAGAAGTTCCACAAATTTCCGAATGGTAAGCGTTTACTGTCGCTCGCATCTTACACCTAGCTCACAATATTTAGGTTGGTAACCCTTGACTCTAGCGGCACGTGGCCGGACGTTGACTATACAACGGGTTGTGCAGCGCAACGCGCAAACTGGCCCGCTGAGGTACATTGGCAGCGCCTTCGTGAGTAGCGTGATTGACTTGTGACCTGCCGACATTATCCCCAAGCCCTTAATTATAGAGCTGATGGCTGCGGCCTGGCATGGTGGTTTGCAAGGCGCCGTTCAATACGTTAAAGGCCAGAGTATCCGTAACTCAATCAGTTTAGGCATGAATTATTGGTTCGCCCGCGATTTCGTTAACCCCGACTGTTTGGATGCTGGTGGCACAGCTCTCTGCCCCTGCAACAACCCAAATAATACTCTCTGGTACGCACCCCCCCGCCCCCCCCCCTTAATGGCTCAATCTCACATAAGCAGGAATACTAATTGGTTCTCCAATGTGCGTCGATTTCCGGTCAAGCAAGAATTACTGTAATGGAAATTCAAAGGTCATTCTAATCCCGAATCTGATTGGACAAACTTGTCTGTTACTGAATGAATCACTTACTATGCCTCAATTAAATAACTGCACTCGCATAACTGGTCGATCATATGCAGCTTTTGGTCGTGCTAGGGCTACTTATTTGACCGGCGCAAACGTGCTCGACGTTGCCAAGATCGGCATTGACGGAGCATTATTAGCAGTCAATGTGACCCAATTGACAGACGCGTTCAGACGCGTTCACCAACAAGTGATAATACAAGATGGTGTGAAAGCTGACGGGATACGACCAGATGGATCATTTGGCAAGCTTAATACGCACCTGCTCCCTTCCGGATATACTGATAATGCCAAGGTCAACACAGTGGGGTCTTGTATAATGGCAACTATGGTCAGTCGTTAATAACTTTCTACAGGTTTCTTGACATAACAAATGTGCAGGCAAAGATTAGTCAGTTAGAAACCAATCTTTCCAGCAAATATTCTCATAATTTGGCAGCGCAAATGACGTGCTTGACTTTGAAGTAGAGGCTAGTGGCACGCAATTTACGGCGAACTCGACAGTTCGAACTGCTTTCGAAACATTATTTGATGGCAATCGTTGGATGATTTATCGCAACGCCTTGACAGGCGTAAACCACTGGGACTTCGTAAGTAGACAAACAGAAATATTAGCACAAATCTTAAGATAAATGGTGCCCTAGTCCGTTGTAGGACGGTTTATTGCTTTCGCTGTTGCCGACGATCAGTGGGTCACTATTCCATCATGACATATAGTCAATCTTACGTGAATCAAGAGCAATCTCAAGCATTAATTCAAACCTAACTGAAGTCCAAGCTCTTGGAGAACTATGGTCTTCTAGCACTTTGATTGACTATGCTGAAAAACTGTCCCAAAACTCGACAAACGCTAATGCTGGCTCCTTGATTGGCAACCGCATGTTTTATGATAACGACTACATGGTTTGTACGCACAGAATAGAATGGATGACAAACTCTCATTGAGCACGAAAGGTTCATCGTGGTCACAAGTACGTGTCAACGCTGAAGATGTACTCAACAAGGACAGACAATACAGAGTGTATCAATTTGGCAAATGTGAGTTTCTGGTTACCATCAGCATACGGAATTAACAAAAGATATTGTACAGCCCTTTGGTTTCCACCTGTCTGATGGTGCCTTGTACACGTATCTCGTCGGAAACGAGTACGAGGACATAGCTGCCGCCTGGGATTGGAATTTGATTCCTGGAATTACCGTCGACTACGGAGCAACTCATTTGAATTGTTCTTCTGTACAGGCCACTGGCGTCGAAACATTTGTTGGAGGGGTGTCTGATGGCAGTGTTGGACTTGCTGTCATGCGATACACCAATCCTCTTACACAATCTCTTTATTGGCAAAAGGCCTGGTTCTTTCTCCCAGATGACGTGCAACACGTCATGATAAGTGATATTACCTCCTCCAGCGGTGCTCCCGTGTTCACCGTTCTCGACCAGAGATTGCATAGTGGTTCAATCTATGTCAATGGGATCAAACGCAGCGCGGCGGATGCACCGAGCATACCCGGTGCCCAGAATATTTGGCATGGTGGGGTAGGCTACGTGGTCAACGATTTGGACTACGTAACGTTGTCCTTCAAAGTAGGCCAAAAAACAGGCAATTGGTCAGCAATCGGAACATCGGCACAACCACCTTCGACTGTGGATCTTTTTGCGACGTGGCTCGAACACGATAATCTTGATCAACCCGTCTCTTATACAGCTTTCCCTAGCACGAGCTTGGGCGAATTTCTGTCGAAGGCCAATCAAACACAGCTCACAGCTGTAAGGAACGATGAATCAATTTCGGCCGTCTACTACCCCGACAACAAGATAGCAATACTAGCGTTTTGGCAACCTCTGGGTGGCATTGTTACCTTTACGCCTTGCGGAAATTGTGCTTCGGTCACTGTGCAAGCTGACGGCAACATAGCCGTCATTTATCGAGTAGAGACTGGAGATATTACCGTAGCAGATCCTTCACAGACGCTGGCTGCAGTTGAGCTAACCTTCGTGTTAAGTCCTGAAGGAAGGCCACCGTCGAGCTGGGGGGGTGGACTAGAAAAGAGTATAATAATTCCATTACCAACCGGTGGACAGGCGGGAAGTAGTGTCACCCGAAACATTTGTTAGCTCTTCGTGTTCACCCGTACCCAAGTCTGTTCATTTTGCACAAGTAGTCGGACATAATGTACAGACAGTGAATATCAGAAACAGGAATGAGACTACAAATAACTAGAAAACAGGCTGTTCCACATATGCTTCTGGCTGCGGCGGGGCATACGTTTCTTCGGCGGTGGCAGCAACTGGAACTGGAACGCTTGACTCTCTCGGTTCCGAAGAAGGTTCCAATATAGTCTTCTCCACAGGAGGATCGGAAATATGGACATAGTCTGGCAATGGCTTGCGAGGACCGGTCTGACCATTGGGATCGTGGCCTTTCATGCTGTTCACAACGTTAGCGTCTTTCGGAATCCGTTCTTCGTGATGAAATACACACATCTTAACTTTAATGCCCAGGACACCCTGCCTGAGCAAGACGTGTCGAACAGCATAATCAACAAAGTCTCTGGCGGGTTGACCAGAGTGGATCATGAAGCCATCAGTGAATTTCATCGATTTAGCGCGCGCTGCCCGGAGCTTGCCAGAGACGACGACTTCACAGCCTTTGGCGCCAGATTCCATGACATACCGAAGGACACCATAGCAAGCACTTGAAGGCAAAAACTAAACTAACGAGATACCATCAATTGTCTGATCGAAACTCACCGGCGCACAGCAAGACCGCCAAGGAGCTTGTATCTCAGACTCTCGCATTGAGCGACGGCAGAAAGGGCACGGGACTGGATCTTCTCGGCGTACAGTTCAAGTGAATTTTCTGGGAATTTGAAGCGCTTTTGTACGAGAGAGGTTAACTCGCGGATGCGGCGGCCCTTCTCCCCAAGGACTTCCTGTGTGTGTGTGGCGCGGATAATGATCTACAAAACAATGGGATGAACGGTCTCCCGTGCAATTGATAATTACAACATACCTCTGTGCGAGCATGCGTAACTCTGACGTCGCAACCGGAGTAACCTTCCTCGGCGAGTTCACGAGTGAAGAACTCATTCAATTCGGCGCGAAATACTCCATCTGCGACAAACTTGCGCTTTTTGGTAATTAAGGTGGGCATTCTTATCTTTCTTTCGAGGGAGTTGTGCTTCAAGCTTAATGAGTTATCGTCAAGAGCGGCGTGGACAATGGTCCGCCTTTGCTTACCTTGGAGAACTGTTTGGCGGACGCCTACAACGCTATGGCCGTTTCTGCCGATAGGACAGAGTGGCTTGGGAATTGGATAGTACCATTCGCTGGATGCCGAAAGCACGTGACCCCAGTTGGGTTAGGCATGTTCCCTTGGCTTGCTTGTTCTTTGCACTAACGCGCTCACCGCTCAGCTTTCAGACGACGGATTTAAAGGTGAGGCTCTGTTCAGGTTAAACGACATGACGAGTGTTGTTTTCAACCTACTTTGGCACCTCTTAGTCGACTTGTCCCACACGAGCTTAGCTTATGCTGGGTCACTGACATGAATGACTTTCTGATTTCCTCTAATTCCTGTCCCTGTCTAGTTCCGTTTTACTGATGGTCTTGTAGGTTATTCCGCATCTTATTGGAACCCAATCTAAGCCCATGTCATACTGGTATATATTACGTACATATAATTACAAGAAGTAAAAGATGGTTACCTCTCACAACTTGGCACTGGATTGAGCCTCGTTCACGAAAATTCCTGCGGCACCCATTCCACTACCGACGCACATGCTCGTACAAAGAAGCGAACCATTTCTGCGTTTAAGCTCAGCCAGCCCCGTTACGACTTGACGAACACCAGCTACAAACAGTTTTAAGTTCAAAAATAGTTGGAAAATGTTAATGAGCTCACTCATCCCTAGCGGATGTGAAATAGCGATAGCGCCGCCACTGACGTTGTTAACATGTACATTTCTTTTCCTAATAGCGAAACACTTACTTGGGGTTGATTTTGTCCATTTGAATTTTCAGCTGCTCGCAGCAATAAGCGAATTGCGATGCAAAAGCTTCATTAATCTGATGACAACATGTTTACGGTGAGCGGGATAGAAAGACATTCGTTTACCTCAAAAATGTCAATATCTTCCTTGGTTAGCCCATGTTGCTCCAGTACCTTCGGGATGGCGTAGATAGGCGAAATCCCCATATGTCGAGGTTCGACGCCTGTCGAGCAAATAAGGACAGGTATATATTCATGACGTGCAACACACCAACGGCGACAGCACCGACCCATTTTCCAACTATGTTCATTCCCTCTTTCTCAGCTCGTTCACGTGTAGTTAGAATGCACATTGCAGCGCCGTCACCAACTCCGCTTGCATTTCCAGCTGTTGTTGATGCCTCGCCCCACTTCGGGAAAGCAGGCGAAAGAGCTGCCAAGCCTTCCATAGTGACACCGGGCCGTATGGTATCGTCGGTGGTGACGGTTTTACCTCTGATCTCCACCGCGATGGTCTCATCCGCAAATATACCATTAGCAAGGCTCTATAAGAACAAGGATTAAACATGGTCATAGTCATGGTAGCACACCCCCTACCTTACTGGCCCTAGTATGTGAGATTAAAGCGTATTCATCTTGCATTTTGCGAGACACTTTATAAACCTGAGCAACCATTTCTGATGTCCAACCCATGGGCTTCATAGAACGTCACCGGACTTTATTCCATGTTGCCTGCAACGTACACACCTGAAGACAGTCACGAGCCTGGTCATCCCGCAAAACGTCTTCTGCAACCTCTGGAGTGGGACGGGGGCTGGTATGTTGAATACCATTGCTAACCAGTAAGTAATCGCTTGTCTTACTTCATTGACATGCTTTCCACCCCTGCTGCAATGCCGAGGGATATTTCACCAGAATGAATTGCGTGTGCAATGTTTCTAATTGCCATCAGCCCCGAAGAACAGAGTCGGTTGACAACGGAGATAGGAACATGGTCAGGTATGCCCGCTGCAAGAGCAGCTGCTCTTGATACGTAAAGGGGAGATGGAGGATGGCAAGTCCCTAGACAGTTCTTTGCAATTAAACACTACGCCAGCTAGTCTTGCTCAACGTACCGACGCAGATATCGTCTATCTTGGCGGGGCTTAGCTTTGTTTCCTCTAATGCCGCCTGAACGATATTGTTAAATGCATACGTATGTATAATATAGAGTTAATTACCTTGAACAATGCACACAACATCTCATCTATAGGTACATCTTTCAGTTGACCTTTCCTAGCTCGCCCCACAGCAGTCCTCTTGGCAAAGGTAATGACTACATCATCCGGATTCTTTTGTAGAATGGCAGAGTAGCCATAAGGAACCTTGGTAGATCCCATACGTATTAGTTTTGGAGTGAAACTGCGATGGGACCGAAGCATTAATATTTAATGCTGGTCGGATAGAGGAGAAGTAATGGTCTGTGAAAGAACAGGGTTTAAATGTTCACCGGATCTCGGATGCATAGCTAATCCTCATTGGTCTCAATTATCATTAGTCAAGTAATAAAAATATATAGCTCTCGTTGGTACAGGCCATTTGTGAGCTGCGTTCCTGCAACAAATCATCCTGCACGCGACGATGTGGCCAACGGCTATAAGGACCCGTAAAAATCTAAATCATTCATCCTACGTATGTAGAACCCCACCGCACCTCATGACAAGTCTGGTATAGCTCCTTCACCCTGTTCCCTTTTCTGAGTTTTCCATGTTCTACTCAAAGACGTATAGCAATTGGAACACAGATGGTGAGCAAGTTTGGGTGAACCACACGATGGACAATTCACGATATCTGGTGAATATGCGCGCACTTCAGCAAAAGTACAGACATATCAGAACTGAGCAGATTACTTTGTTTATCTTTCAGACCCTTGTTCGCACTGCGCATAGCCTTCTTAGAGTGCGAAGTCTTCTTTTTCGGAACGGCAAGTAGAAATGGAGGAAAGAGTTCCAAGAGGGACTGCAGGGGTGATATTGACCATGACGGAACAAGCGATGCTCTCAGAAATAAACTGCGAAAAGAAGGGAAGAGGGACGAGCGCGACTGTGGAAGAGCAAGTGCAGCCATCTGAATGGCAGGATGAAGAGAGCCTCGGACTCCCACCGAATTTGACACTCCGACTCGCCACGGTCGCCATCGTCCATTTACCACAGCAATGCTCCGCCTCACTCACCCTCTTTACCAGGCCCTAAAACAGAGTACTGGCATCACGGGTCTGCCAGTCCACCCAAATCCTCTGCCAGAGCTCACAAAGGCGTACGAAAATACCCTGTCCGTGCTCGCGTCGATACCTGCGAGCTCCGTATACCGCCAAGGCGTTGAAGCCCTTACCCGTCATAAACTAAACATCGTCCAAAAAGCTAATGGTGATGTGGCGACGATTGAAAAGGAGCTGAACGAGGGACAGATAGAACAGGCGTTGGACATCGCCAACGACGAGTTTAAGCTAGCGACCAAAATGCTCGAATGGAAAGCGTAAGCCCCTCTCTTCTTCTTGCTATGGCCTTTCTTAAAATATATGTTATAGTTGGGAATCTTTGGAGGAGAAACCAGAGCCTGGACAATGGCAATATTTTGGCCAGACCACCGAATCATCATGACGAACCTACAGTAGTCACACATATTGGTGTTGAACGATGGATGTACTGTCTAGAATATCATGGTGCTTTATACGCGGGTAGTATAGTACGCAGTATAATGAAATAAAAACTTCGCTGGAAGCAGGATTTGAACCTACGCGGTGAAACACCAAGTGATGTTTGTGGGACAAGAGATCCCATTCAAATCACTCGCCTTAACGACTCGGCCATTCCAGCTTGGCAGTCCTAGCTTAAATAGAACATGTTCATAAGTCGCGGGTAAGTTCAGGGCTGTTTTCGTCACTCTTTCTTGCCTGCTTTGACCATGGATTCGCTGATCCCATTCACTACGTCAGGAGCCTTAGTGGATTGCGTGGACAGTACGTTTTTCTTAGAGCCAGCTTACAGCACTCACACATCTTCAAGTGGAACCAATCATTTCTTTTTTCTCTCCCACTTTTTATTTGCCGTATATGACACTTGCCTTTCGTCTTAGGGAAAATGCTGGTGGTACTGCGCGACGGTCGGAAACTGCACGGTGTGCTGCGCTCTTATGATCAATTCGGTTTGATTTTACTTCTCTTATCGGTATGCAAAGTACCTAACAAAGTCGTAGCAAACCTCGTCCTCGAAGACACTTATGAGCGAATCTACCACGGAAATACATTTGCGCAAGACTGGCGTGGGCTGTTTCTCATACGTGGAGAGAATGTTGTTCTTCTAGGCGAGATTGTCTGTTCAACATTGCCTATTTCGAGATCCTGAAATTGATTGTTAGTCCGGTAGGACCTTGACACAGAGGACGATGTACCACTTCAACAGGTCGACTACCATACGCTAGAGCCCTATTGCAAAACGGAGGCAGAGAAGAAGAGGTATCGAGACGAGGTTAAGGCTAAGGTCCTTTATGACCAGAAGGGGTTTTCAAGAGAGGGTGGGGAGGGAGATGGTTACTAAGATTCTAGCACACATGTTGTTCACAGCTCGGGATCTCTTTGTTGAGCTAAGCGGCTGATACTACACATAACATTGTATTAGTTGGTTCAGTATACCATTTCCTAAAGATACAATCGATCTTTGTTATTATACAGCTGGTTTCCTTTTCTTCCCCTTTCGAGAGAGGTCTACGTTGAAGGCGGCATTGGAATGCCCATTGGAATTTGATAATTTTAAAGGCGTCTTCTTTGGTGTGTCCTTGACATCCTGGTTGTGAGGGTCGATAATGTCTTCTATCCGCTTGCGAAGTTCCCGTTCTCGAGTTGTGAGTCTTGCCAATGCCTCCTCTTTTTGCTCCTTTTCTTTAGATATGTCCTTTAATCGAATGGCCTGCCATCTTAACACATCGTCAGCTTTGTAGCGACCTCCAAAAGGTGACCTTTACCCGGCGTGACGATCGCAGACAGTTTTTCCGGGACACCACCATTCGCCTTCCTCTGCTATGCCGTCAATTTGCATATCATTGTCTGTCGCGTTGTTCTCAACCTTTGACTCGTAGCTCTCTAGAACGCCCATGCCAAATTCAGCCCATTCTCCATCGCCAAAACATAATCGTTGATCCCAGCCACACTGTCCGACCCCTTTTGCTCTTTCAGCTGCCAACTGGAGTAACTTTTCCCGCCATAGAACAACTTCCATTCCCTTTTTTATATCCTCGCGTATTTTTGCCACATGGTGCAAGGTGTTCTTCAGACGTTCAACCTCTAGATGCGATTTTGTTGCCTTCACTTGCCATTTCTCCGCGATAAGGCGAGGTTTGACTTCTTGCTCCACTTCAGCAATCGAGGGTTGGATGTCTTCTATTTTGGGTATACATTCGGTGACAGAGGCCTCCACATGAATGACTACGCCTTCGCGCTTCTCTCCGTGCTTGACGCTCTCCCAAAGATTTTCCCGCTTCCCGCCTTTTTTCACCCACGTATTAATGCGGTTTTCCATGTATTTGATACCACAATCTTGCGAGCAAAACTTAGATAGCATCCCTCCACCGAGGGCGGGTTTATGGCATGCGTGGGGCGAATCCGGATGAGAGTGCTTCAAACCGTTCAAACAGCGCTGTTTATACGTTGTCCTAAGAGACATGTGTGGATTTCCTAGAGACAGAAGGTGAAAAACCCAATCTTTGCAGGTACATTGCTATACTGACTTTGAATACATGTTGGGCAGAAGAATTGGTCAACGAGGTCCACTACGAGATCAGAGATGTTTACGCATTGTGTATGGTACCATTCATCACACCTGCGAGATAAACGTTGTAGAGCAAGAGACGGTAGATCTTAATGTAGACCTACCTATCACAGGCAATCATCAATCGATCTTCGTCGTACCTAGTCTTGCACACGCAGTATAACTTATCGTCATCATTCGTAGTATCGCTGCGCTCTTCTTCCTCTGCAGTTTTGTTGTCGCCTTCAGGCCCTACGGATCCAGTAGGCATGACGGAGGTAGATCGAGATCGAGATGCAGCTGACGATACACTTTTCTTGACAGGCGGTGGGATGGAGACTTTGTTTGCTTTCAGAGGCACCGGGGGAGGAGTCGCGGTACCCTCACCCATCCTCGCCTTCGACTTCGTAGCGGATTTGGCTTTTGGCTTGATAATTGTACTGGTGGGTTTGGACTTGGCAGACTAAACAGAACTTCTATTAACCGACATTGTACGAGAACCTTTACAAACCTTGGGGCCAACTTCCTTTCTTTTCCAGCCAGTACCATGTTTACTCGCTTTCTTTGCAGTAAGATATTCTTCTGCATACATTTCTTGATCTTTCCCCTTCGGGGCTGCGCTGTCGGTGGCGGGTGCGGAGAGATGTATCGCCTCGCGCTCTGATGATTTTGGCCGAGCAACACACGGTACGGTCGATATAATCTGTTCCTTAACAACGCTCTCATCAAGCGAGGACCGAACAAACTTCTCGGACACTAGCGATGCAATTCTCCCTGCAACTTCGGATTGCTGTTCGTCGGCCACTGGTGGCGCAAGCTGATCATCAACTAAGCGTAGTAGTTCTATGTCTACATCAGCTTCTGTAAGGTCAGTGTCCTGTCTGTCTGTATGTGACTCTTCTTCCTCTTCTTCACCTTGGCCGTTGTTCAAAGTATCTGAGACGAGTTGTGTCACAGCACGATCAATATCAACGTCCATTTTGTTCTCTGGAGTTTCATCCGGCTCCGCCAGTAACTCTTCGAGTTCCTGTTCGAGAGCTGCTACAACATCCTCCGACATACGAGGGGGAGACGATGATTGGCCTTGATTATCCAGTAAGACAAGTCTTTCCGTAGTGTTCGGGATCGGGGCGGGCACACTGGTGACAGGTGGAACAGAAGCAGGATCCGAAAGCGACACGGCAGGATGGAAATCTTGGGAAGGTGGAGGTGATGGTGATTTATCAAACTGTTGAAGAAACCACTCGTGTGTATCTTCATGTTTGGCCTTTGTTGAACCTGGCATGGCGGATAATTTCCTCTCCTCTCCCCGCACTGTTTCCGAACTTACAATACCACTTGAGACCGAGGAAGCGAGTGTATTCCTCGGCAAATGTGGTGTTGACGGTTCCTTCTTCCCTGCTTCCCGTAAACTTCTCTCCATTTCATCCACTTTTTTGGCTGCTTTCGCTCTCCCCACTGCACTCCCAGGAGGAGATCGTCTCCCCAACGCACTCACAACCTTATGAGATTCACGCTCCCTAACTGGCTGGTCCATCGGTAGTGGCGGTTGCTTTCTGACGTCATGAGCTGGTCTGCATGGTATGGAAGGTCCTACCATTACTGCAATTGGCGGTGGTACAGCGGGTGATGCAGTCTCCGACACCCGAGTTTCTACACTTGAAATTTGTTCATAGAAATTTGACGGTCTGCTCCCTTCAGTGTTTTGTATTGCGACTGTCGTTAGCAAAGGTGAATTTGAATGCCTCCGTTTCTTACTAGGGGGAAGGCCCTCGCTGACTGCACTTTTATGGGATGGCTGTGAGGTCATTGGTGCGCCCAGAGCTTTTAGAAGAGGGGAATGCATTTCTCGGAGAAACGTTGATGGAGGAAACGGGTAAGACGTATCATGATAGGAAGGCGATTGATAGGTTAGCGTTCCTGGGTCACGTAAAAGGGGTGCAGGGAGACCTGTAGACACAGGAGAATCATGTGAAACTGAACTAGTCAATCGAGGCGAGCCCCGCGATATGGACAATGACGTAGGTGTGTCCAATTGCATAGGACTAGATGGATACTTGTGAACGATGGAGGCGGACCTTGGGCGTCCCACAACAGGACTTGCGCGTGAGTGCAGTTGCTCTGGGTCCTCTACCTGTAATGGCATGGAAGGAGAACGCAGCGGAGGTAAAGCCAATAGTGACGCATCGGAGTGCACGACTTGTGGGAGGCGTTGATGTTGGGGGCGTTGATCCTGCCATGGAATGATCTCTTGTTTCTGGCGCTGTATATGTTGGTATCTCAGTTCCTCTTCTGGACGAGTGTATGGAGAGATAGGGGACCTGTGTTCTGAGTGTGGTTGATGGAACGAGGTATGTTCATGAGGCTGTTGTGGATACGGGGAATAGGTTGGGCTCTGCGGGTGGGCAGGACTAGGCGCAAGTGGTGCATACGTCTGCTTAGACAACACCTGGCGCACTTGATGAACGGATGGATAAGCGTACGCGGAGTGGGCGGCCTCCTCAACGGGACTAGCACGCCTTGAGGAAACCGATTCGCTGCCACCGCTCAGACGTCTGCGCTCCTCCGTTGCGACATGAACAAGGGCGTCCAGACCCAGAAAGAGTGGCTTAGGCGTGGCAGCCGGAAGTTGGTGAGTCATGGTTGGTGTAGAGGCTGGCCGAGGACGATGTGGGGGTACATCGTCGTCGTTACATAGAAGTGAAGAGATGTCAAGACGCCTACTGGACATGACGGTTGACACTGAAGGAACCGAGTCCTAGTATTTAATGGTATCTCACGCAGAAACAAGTTTAATAATTCGATAGTCTGTACAACGAGACATTGCGACCATGCCCACACGGAAGCCACGAAGGACCACCCGTATACTCACGAGCCTACCGCACCCAAGTCCCATCGTTCGGACACCCTCTTGATCTCCAGCCATCTGTGACGGTCTCAAGGTCCTGGACCCACTCCAGTCCTGCAATTGCAGGCGAGCGAATCGTCGTCGAGATGCTTTTGAACGGCTAGAAGGGATAAGCGCGGTGTGGACGGCGGCAAGGGGAGGACACACCTGTGGAATAAGCGTTGAGAAGGAGGAGGGGCAGGCGGGATAAAGAGGGTGGGAAGAACTGTACAGCACCAGGACCCCGGAATGTGGTGGAGGACGGGGTCCGTGGTGGCGGCAGGACAGAGCGGACAGAGTCAGAGCGAAAACAGGACGCAGAGCGTGGTCAGCATGTCGGTGGCCACCAAAAACCCTTTTTCCGTCCTCGAAGGTGCGCTTCCCTGTTCTCCAACCCTGCCATTCCTCACTCCCTGTAGCCGAGGATGCCTCGCCCCCATCAACGCCGCTTCTGCAGCCCGCAAAGGTGTCTGCACCTCCCCCCTCTCGTGGCGCTCCAAAGTCCAGAGGCGGTCCTGCATCCAGAGGCGGAAAATATTATCCCAGAGGGGGCGCAAGATCTGTACCCAGAGACGCCGCCCAGCCACAGAATGGCACAGACGAGCCATTCGCAGAACCAAGAAAATGTAAGCTTTCCCTCCCGCTATTGCTTTGATCGTCTTTACCCTCCGTCCGTCTCTAGTTGAAGGTGGTCGTGGCAGGGGTCGTGGCCGTGGCGGAGATCGCGGCCGTGGCGGTCGTCGCCCTTTCGATAGGCATAGCCAGACCGGCAAGACGTATGTGACTTCTGGTGGTTCGTCGGCGAAAATGCTCACGCATACCGTAGCGATTCTGAGAAAAAGATTCACCAGGGCTGGGGTGGCGATGATGGCAAGGAAGAGTTCAAGGCGGAGCAAGCTGCCACTGTCGATGCTGCTGTAGAAGGCGACAACTGGACAGGCAGCGGGACCGCCCAGACAGAGTGGGGAGCTGGTGAACCCGCTCCGGCTGAGGCCACAACCGCCCCTGCTACAGAAGAAGACAAGGAAAAGGCCGAAAGCCGCCCCCGCAAAGAGAGGGAGGAAGAAGAGGACAATACGCTTACTCTTGAACAGTATTTCGTAAAACAGAAGGAGAAGGAAGTAACCGTTCCCAAATTGGAGGGCACCCGCAGGGCTAACGAAGGCGCCGATGAAAATATCTGGAAGGATGCTGTCCCTCTTACCAGAAACGAGGACGCGGAGTCCTACTTTGTCGGAAAGGTATATTTAATCGAGCGCTTTATCACGACCGCAGAAATAATATATCGTCCGTAGTCCAAAGTCACACCTAAGGCACGTACCAAGAAGGAAGAAAAGGTGTACATCGAGATTGAGGCCCGTTTCGAGCGTCCCGAGCGTGGAGGACGCGGCCGCGGTCGCAGTGATCGGGGTCGTGGTGGGCGCGGACGGGTCATGGACAGGGGCGGTCGCCAGAATGGTGCTTCTGCTCCCGAGGTCAATGTTGATGATGAAACTGCATTCCCCTCTCTGTCGTGAATAAAGCATCCGGGAATAGCTGTGAACTCATGAACCGTGGTTGTGTGGGTACTCATGCGTTTCGTATTCTACTACATCTACGCTGCTCACTTTGTTCTCCATATCCCCGACATAACTCTGTACATTCCACAGATTATCTGCGTTCCTGTAACAGTTTTCGTTCGTCTTTCATTTCTTGTGTTGCCCATGGTCATCAATAAAAATGTAATACATATTGAAAGAGTACCAGGTTTTGATGCTTTTTTTTTTTTTTCTCGAATAAAAAAAGGATATATTGCGCTGAAAGAAACCGATGCTAGAAGTAAATACCGTCCATCGTTATATATATCCTCACAAACATCTCGATGACCGTAGAGAAGATATACATTGTGCGACATGGTACGCAATATGCATGTAATTCTATGGATTTCTGACGCCTTCTAGGCTTTAGGTTGAACTGGGTTACCACAAATTGGTGAATTGGTCTCTTCTCACCTTCATCCCACTATCTGATTTACGATCAGGAAGAACGAAACTGGTCTCCCCAGAGACCCACCCTTGGCTGCCTATGGCGTGGTATTTGTTGACCATTGCTGCGTCAATTCTATTCTCATAACGTGCAACAGGCTCAGGCTCAGGAACTAGCTACATACTTTTCATCGCTCCCAAAGGAAGATCGGCCGACGGCCATCTTTTCATCGCCATACTGTTAGCCTGTTTACAACGTGTATCGTGTTTTTAATTGACGTCGACCAGATCGATGTTTGCAAACGGCACAACCCATCGCAAACGCATCAGGTATTCCTTTGTATGTCGAGCATGGTGCGTACGGGCACGTCGGATAGCCCTTGGTAGCTGATTATTGAAGGTATCTCCGAATGGTATTCTCCCGTTACACCCGGTACGGGCCTCCACCCTCGCCCAGGCTCTGCGGCTTCCCTCCAGGAGTATTTCTCCGAAATAGATTCATCATGGTCATCTATCTACTATCCTTCTCGCAAAGGGGAGGAGGTAGGTGCTGTTCATGAACGCGCAGAAACGTTTCTGCGCGCATTTGTCCCATGTATCGAGCAGACGTTACCGACGGAGCAACACTCTCGTGTGATGTTGGTGAGTCATGCTGCTACCATCATCACTCTGGCCCGCGCCCTACTCGGTGATCGTAACTTAACCCTCCGAGTTGGGTGCTGCACCGTGTCAGAATTTGTGCGTCTGGACGGTGGGGATGCTCTAGGGGCATGGAAACCTCTTATGCTTGCGGATGGCTCACCACTTAGTGGTGGGTCGTCCAGAGATTGGGGTTTCGAGGACATCGAGATTGCAAATGAGAAGGTTGTTTGTCATCCCGGAGTTGCGGATAGTGAAAATGACTTAGACGAGCCAGTGGGTCTTCAGATACAACTCAGTAGAATGTGATTAAGTATCAAATGATATATTCCCTACATGTACAAATTGCATACAACATACAGTCAAGAAGCTTTAGCTAATATTTGATATAGGCACTCGCATAGCTTACGCTAGAATCTTTAACAGTGAGGCATGCGCTACTTTGTTCATACCTAACGAACTTTATCATTGCTTCAATTCCCTTTTCCTTCTCCAGAGTCGCTATGGCACCGAGCAGAACACCTATGGGATGTCGTCCACAGATGGTATTTTTCGTTCGAGAAAGATAAGTGGAAAATCGAACGTGTGCCTCCTGGGCATTCAATGGTGGAATGGTGAGTGATTCTATTGCCTCGTGGTCCAGTCTACCGATAGACTGATGGATAGGATGAGATGGCGATGGTGCTGTAGTTCTTGAGAGGCGGACAGCTACAGTACTACCAGGCGCCGGCTCGGGATAATAAAACGTATACGAGAAACGAGCTCCCCTAACATAAATTGTTAGCTGCAAAAATTTATCGATTTCGCCATCTCACCAATGACAGAAATCGCTGGAAATGACGAATAATGTATCCTCTCGCGCAAGATAAGGAGCCAGAAGCGCTCCTGTGGTCGCTTCGGTTGACTGAGAAATTGCGCCTACAACGATTGGTACGATGTGAATGTCTTTCCTTTAGAGGCTGTCGTCAGTACACGGTGAGAGGAAGGGGAATTTCTTTTTACCCTTCAAACACCTTCCGAACGTAAGGAAGATGCATCTCAATACTGTGTTCTGCTTCGTCTGCATCTATATCCATGATTTCGAATTTTCCCGTAGCCTTTAACTCGTTAATCGCTTCCAAGATAATCAGCAAGAGGGCAAGATTTTGTGCTTTGACCATACTTTCCAGATCCAACGACAGATTCCCTATTGGAGTCTCATAATCCTTGCAAGCAGACAATGCACACCCATCTAGATAAAAATGATGTGACGGGCCAAGAATGAATACCCGTTTACTACGTGATGCGTGAGTGTTCGGATTTATTGTGCACAGATTGAGGCGAGGCACATTCCAGTCGTGTCAATGCATTTGTATGCCCAAGCTGCCGCTGGCCCAGAATATGCATAACCTGCGTGCCTGGCATGTAAGATTACCAAGATGCCCGTTTTCGCCGAAGTGTCGTACTAACGGTGCGATAATAGCCTTACAACCTCGAATCGGAAGAGTGGAATCTGGCAAATCCACTCCGCTGAGCCAAGTGGACAACTGGTTGTTTAGCACCTCGCCTTTCATTTGCAGTATAAGCCGTGATGATAAATAGGCCTGCTCGTCATACCGTTATCTGAATACCAATCGCCCGCATGGGAGGCGCATCGTTCGTCCCTTCTACGGGAAAAAGATGTGAATGAAAAGTCGTGGATATAGCAATACTATTACGGTTTCTGTCTCCAAGGCATTACACTTGATGTGCTACGGTCGGTAGGTGGGACTATGAGTCACTGTACCAGGTTGGAAGGGGGGGTTCGGCGGATACGGCGGATACGGCCGGGGCTCAGAGCCGGACCCTCCGCCCAGTAAACTACAGATCTCAGGTTGCATGTAGGATATTGTGGCATAGACAGTTACATGTAAAGGGAGTGCAGAATAACGCGACGCGACAGAAGGTAAATCACTCCTCTGACCGCAGACGACCAGCAGGATTTGTAACTTTGATACCCAAAACCCTTGCTCTAGAGCAGTATTATTAACAAGCTGCAGTGATTGATCACTCGGCACTAACCTTTCTAGAATTGTAGTGCGGTTCCGGCTGCTCACGTTGTGTGCGATCTCGGCCGCAAAGTTTTTGTTATGCATGAGGAGAAGATCTACTTCTCGAACATTGTTGACGAGGAATTTTTTAAGTCCATTTGGAAGTAGGTGTCGTGTCTGTAAGGGATAAATGCTACCATTCCATCCGCAATGCATGAAGATACATACCCTCTTGTTACTTCCATAACCGATCTTGGGCATGGGTCTCTGGCCTTTGAAGCGGCGTCTCACTCTGTTATCGATACCCTTGGGTTTCCGCCATGCCTCCTTCACGCCATGGTAGCGGTCGGACTGATGACGTCTAAACGTGGGTGAATATATGCACATCTCGTTTTAACTAGCGGTTCGTACTTGAACTTCGTGGTGCGCTTCTTGACAATAGGGATCTTGATGGCCATGGTGACCTATGCAGAAGGAAAATGGTGTTAGAATGAAATTTCTGAGCTGCGTGTGGGGTTTTGCGAGGACAACGTCATCCAGATCCCCCAAGGCTAATCCAGCCCGAGCGGCAAACTGAGCCGCCCGATTATTTGGTATGGTGACGGTTCTGATGCATGGTACCTCTCTGCAAGGCAATCTAGTAGCAGTCCGAGATTACTTACAGATTTTGAGGGCTTGAAGACGGCGGCTCTGATGATTGAGGAACTAGGCTAGTGTCCTTGTGGTCTGCTGACGTAAGCAGTGACCTCGGACACCATAGACAGAGACTAAACATGGGCTTGGTTCATAAATTGTGGCTGGATCTGAGCGGTTCGACGTTTACGATGGACACGCCGGGGTTCTTTGTAAGTATGCAGATCGCCGGAGGTTTGCTGAGCAAACCATTGGGAGCGAGTGTCGCACGTGTGGATCGGAGCCGGGGTCCTTGAAGAACAGGGAGCGGTAGCTGGGAGGTATATCCACTGTGTCCGCACAGCTTCCCCCTGCTGTAATCTATGCTCTCAGCCCCCGCCGTCGATCTCACTTTTGAAGATGACGAATGGGCGACGCAACCAATCACGGCTAGGTTTTATAAAACAGCAAGCGTCGGTAGCTGGGGTGTAACTTCCATTGGACGGGGCTTTAACTGGAACGGGAGCGACGACGACGTGAGACAGTGTTCCAAAGAGTCTCCCAATCACGCTGCAAAGCTAGAGACATTACCCCAATACCCTCATGACTTCCCACTGCAGCCTAATGTGTTGGAAAGCTCTTCAGCCAAACAGCAACACTCATTCATAGAATTTCCCAAAGTCAATTACACACCAACCCCTTCGTTTCGACCTGTTCAGATAATGTCGTCAGCCGCTCATACGGAAGTGCCATTCACTCAGTCCCCCATACAGTCACGTCCTGTATCACCAGGTCTTACTTCCCCGTCTATAGTAGTTCGTCCCCCGTTTTCTCGTTCTCCCTCGTCGCCGCGACCCCGTCGACGGTCTTCTCAACAACGCGTGTCCCTTGTAGCTGGCCGTGTAATGATCGCACCCATAGAGCCGACTCTGCCACCGCAGCTTCAGCCTTTGCGTCGCACAGATAGCTCCAGCAGTGCCATCAGTATTGCGCAAAGTACACGGCCTCCCTCTCCTTCGTCAGAAAAACAGTCTTTCTTAGGTGGTAAACGAATCACGGATTTCCTGCTAGAAGGTGAAATAGGAAGGGGTGCATATGGACTCGTAAAACGCGGAAGGGATATCTACAAAGACGGCACCGTTGGGGTGAGGATAAGCTAATCGGTTCTTTTACCCTTATCTCATGGACCTCGGATAGCCACCCGTGATTATTAAACAAATCATCAAGAATCGTATATTGGCGGATTGCTGGAAGAAACATTCCAAACTGGGGACTATCCCGATAGAGATCTATGTCATGTCTGCGATATCCAATACTTCATACGTACTTCCACCGCGTCGCGCCTGGGATCCGTCTCGACAATGTGCCAAAAACTATTTGACGTACAAGATAGATCGTCACGCAGATGACCAAGATAGCTGGATAGACGGGAAAGTGGTCAAAGGACACCCCAATGTCTGTCCTCTTCTAGATTTTTTCGAAGATAATCACTTCTATTATATTGTTCTGCCCTTCACAACGCCAGAGAAAAGACCAAGCGAGATACCACCAGCCTCCGATCTCTTTGACCTGGTGGAAAGCTATCCTCATGGCTTGCCACCAGGAGATGTACGCACATACCTAGGACAGATAGCTGATGCCCTGAGTTTCCTGCATTCACAGGGTATAGGTGAGTTGAGAGACAGTTGTTTTAGTGTAGTTCTGACAAACTGCATGTAGTACATCGCGACATCAAGGACGAAAATGTCGTTCTCGGTCCTGGTGGCAGGTGCATACTCATTGATTTCGGAAGTTCGGGTGTTGTAAAAAAAAATGGTTGGGATACTTTCAGTGGAACGTGTGTGGCCCGCATATTAACCTTCATGCCACGATACTATTGACACTGTATTCAGTCTTGACTATGCTGGGCCCGAAATTCTGCGGGGCGAAAGATATCATGGAAAAGAACAGGATGTATGGGCTTTTGGAGTCGTAGCCTACGTCTTACTGGTTGGCGAATGTCCGTTCCTGACAGCGGCGGAGGCCCAGGAGGGCCTTGAATCGCCTTTTGCCAGCTCATCTATCGCACTCGATGAAAGATGTGCGGACGGGAAGGAGAGAGATGGGGAAGAGAATGATGGAGGAGGCGCGCTGGGAGATGGCGCTGCTCTAGTCAGGGCATGCCTGCGGGTCGACGTTGCGGCACGCCCGACATTTGACAAGATCCTGCAGTGTCGTTTCCTTGTTGGGGACGGCGGATGGGGAATACACCATTCACGCACCATATCCATGAAGTGATCGCCGAAGATAACCCAGCCTATTATCGATGGGCTATTGTTATGCATCATGCCATCCAGAATCCAGTGGTCATCTCTTATCTAATCAGCGTATTATTAGTTAGGGCTGTCTACGGTATGGTACAACAGCAGCGCTCTGGAGCGTGCATGTACTCAAGTAGAAGAATAGAATTGTAGAACAGAGCGGACGGAGCGGACGGAGCGGAGGCCGGCGACTCGGAGGGGCGCCGGGTAGGTCACACGGTTTTATCAGCTATCAGATCTGTCTATCGATAAAAAATTTCGCCGTCGGGCGTATAACTAGGGCCAAACACTTAGGAGTTTCTTCTGCTCATCCTCCTTCTTCCCATCCTCCTCCTCCTAATCATCTATTTCCTTATCACCTTCAATGATGCTCTTCGCACAATTGCTCATCATTTTAACAACATCATTACTGCTCATCCTCCTTCTTCCCAACCACCATCCTCTCCCTGTATTTTTGAACGGCCCTCTCCAACTCAAAGTGAGTTCCCGTCTTCATCCTTCATCCTCATTCCTCCCCTTTCTTCCTGGTTCCCCACTCTATCAATGGATCTAATCGCCCCTGTCGCGATGCCGTTTCATCGCTATCTTTTATCGTATTGTTTTTCTCTCTCTTCCCCGCTCTTTTCTCTCTCTCCCGGTCCGGTTGGCTGACATGTTCTATTGTAGATCCTAAACAAAAAATGGGAAAGGAAAAGACTCACGTTAACGTTGTCGGTATGTAGTCGTCCATCATTATCGCCGTCGATAATCTAACTCAATCGACCCTGACTACAGTCATCGGCCACGTCGATTCCGGCAAATCAACCACTACTGGTCACTTGATCTACAAGTGCGGTGGTATCGACAAGCGTACCATTGAAAAATTCGAAAAGGAAGCTGCTGAACTCGGCAAGGGTTCCTTCAAGTATGGTGAGCATATTCCCCTCGTCCCAGTGTATTTCGTTACACTTACCCAACTTTCCTTCAGCATGGGTACTCGACAAGCTGAAGGCTGAGCGCGAACGTGGTATCACAATCGATATCGCTCTCTGGAAGTTCGAGACTCCCAAATACATGGTTACAGTGCGTACTCTCCTACATACTTGTCGTTCCATCCGATCTTACATCACTTTCCAAGGTCATTGATGCCCCTGGACATCGTGATTTCATCAAAAACATGATTACTGGCACGTCCCAGGCAGACTGCGCCATCCTTATCATCGCTGGTGGTACCGGTGAATTCGAAGCTGGTATCTCCAAGGATGGCCAGACTCGCGAGCATGCCCTTCTTGCGTTCACCCTAGGTGTCAGACAGCTCATCGTCGCTGTCAACAAGATGGATACCACCAAGGTTAGTCCTGTATCGTAGTCTGCTATGCGATTTTTACTGACAATTCGTGAAGTGGAGCGAGGACCGTTTCAACGAAATTGTCAAGGAAACTTCTACCTTCATTAAGAAGGTTGGCTACAACCCGAAGGCTGTTGCTTTCGTGCCCATCTCTGGTTGGCACGGTGACAATATGTTGGAAGAATCTAGCAAGTGGGTCGCCGGGCCCCACTGGATGCAATTGATCTGATGCCGTTTTTAGCATGCCTTGGTACAAGGGATGGACCAAGGAGACCAAGGCCGGTGTCGTCAAGGGTAAGACACTCCTTGATGCCATCGATGCTATCGAGCCCCCCGTCCGTCCTTCCGATAAGCCTCTCCGTCTTCCCCTCCAGGATGTCTACAAGATTGGCGGTATTGGGACTGTACCAGTCGGTCGTGTCGAGACTGGTATCATCAAGGCCGGAATGGTTGTCACCTTTGCTCCCTCAAATGTGACCACTGAAGTTAAGTCGGTCGAAATGCACCACGAGCAGCTTGAGCAGGGCACACCTGGTGACAACGTCGGTTTCAACGTCAAGCAAGTTATATCCCCCTTATGCGATTGACGCAACTTGACGTGTATACAGGAACGTGTCCGTTAAGGATATTCGTCGTGGAAACGTCGCCTCTGATTCGAAGAACGACCCCGCCAAGGAGGCTGCTTCATTCAACGCTCAGGTCATCGTTCTGAACCATCCCGGTCAAATCGGTGCCGGCTACGCACCAGTTTTGGATTGCCACACTGCCCACATTGCTTGCAAGTTTGCCGAGCTCATCGAGAAGATTGATCGCCGGACAGGCAAGTCTCTTGAACAGTCACCCAAGTTCGTCAAGTCTGGCGATGCTGCCATTGTCAAGCTCGTGCCCAGCAAGCCTATGGTGTGTTAAATAAATTCACTTTGATGGATGTCTCTGACATTAAACTCCTTAGTGTGTTGAGAGCTACAACGAGTATCCCCCTCTCGGTCGTTTCGCCGTTCGTGACATGAGACAGACCGTTGCCGTTGGTATCATCAAATCTGTCGACAAAACCGACAAGACTGGAGGAAAGGGTAAGTGTATTGACGCCTGGCGTCATGTAGGGTGACTGACAATCAATATCCAGTGACGAAGTCCGCCGAGAAGGCTGCCAAGAAGAAGTAAATAGATGTAGAATATTTGTATCATTTTCTCATCTTTTGTTCTCTGTTTTCTTCTTGGTACTCATCCGCAATGTTCTGCTATCATCACGTCCATCTGTATCATGATTACGATCATATAAAACGACACCTTCGAGCGCCTACCGACGCTCATGTAATTTTGGATGGTATACCCACACGAGTGAGAGGTGTCATAAACTAACAAATGTGCTTGGGTTCTTCAGCTTTCCCTCTCTTTGGGCCCAAGTCCCTGCCTACAGTCCTCTCAAATACCTCCATCATGAAGCCAAAAAGAGATCTGGTTAGTGCTGGATCCCAGCGTCCTTTCGAATGCTCGTCACGAATGAATGCATGTTGCGCCTGAACTTCCAGAAACTGGGTGTGATATAACATTATGAAATACGGAACGGGGCGTTTCTGAATGGAAACCTTACGGAGAAAGTGACATCGGTATCCTCCATAACGGTGCGTATGATATCCCGGCCTGAACGTGGAACATGAGTGTCCTATAGACCACATTAGTCTCCCCAGGTAAATCTCAGTTTAGATCTGACTTGTTTCCCAAATATCATCTACGAGTATCTTCGTCTCAACCAACTCTGGCCTGGGTGTGATGCATTACTCACCACCAATTCTCCTTTTCCCGTTAAGTGACCCTTGCGAACTCGAATCAAAGTGTCATCATTCTTGTCCTTTCCGAGTGTCGCGCTATGAATATCCGTGGCGAAGAAACATACAGAGGCCAGTATCCGGGAATCAAATGCAGCCTGTGAGTATCGAATAAGTTCGATTCAATGTATTTCATGGGGACAATTACGCGGAACGCCTGTGATCGTTAATACGAGTTAACTTTGGCAGACCAACTTATCTTACAAGATGTCCTCCCAAACACATTCCAGTTGCTGAAACGGGAGTGAGCAAAAATAATATCGTAGGTTACGAAAATTAAACCTGCTATGCGCCCATTGCAATTCTTTAATGACATCAACAGATCAATAGCTAGGGTAGCATCCTTTGCATATGCAGATATTATATGACATGTCCATCCAAAAAGCTAGCGCACCTCGTCGTAAGCTGTCACTTCTTTCTCAACCTAATGTTGGGTAAGCGGTATGTAATTGTATCTGCTGTTGTAACACCTTGTATTTATTGCCTCTGTCCGTGCCTAAGAACGAAGTTTCAATCAGCGGCCCGCCATACCCCGCACAAATGAAGTAGAAAACCTTCTGTATCGTAAGGTATCGGTTCAGGGCCCTCAAATTCGTGATAGACAGAAGGGCATGCTTTGCATCAGTTGGTAATGAATCAATCCTTCAAAATAAGCCAACCCACCAACAAGATAACCATGACCGGCGATCTGACCGGCAAAGCGCTCAACGGGTCCAGTGACCTGGTATATTTCGCTATTTGATAAAAGTCTATCGCACACGAACGATGATGATTTGGTAAACTAGTACCTGAAGACTACAATTCCTGCCGGTCATCAGTCAGTTCTATGTCATGCTTGTAGCAGCCATTGATAAACCATACCTGGGAATTGGGCTTCTGGATAGCCAGCGACGTTGGGAGAGATAACGAATATTCTGATAGGACGTCCATTGGGGTCCGACTTTGTAGGTATATCATAGAATGTTTTTTCTGTGAGCATGGTAACTTGCTCAAGGTTACTTTACTCTGGGTGATGGTGATGGTGATGTAGGACCGTGTGTGTGCCTTACGAACGTGCGTCAAAATCACCGCCGCACCCTACTTTTTCGTGCATGTCCGTGTGTAGGAAACATCATTCCTCCAGCGCCAACACATGACTGGGGACTCAGCCCACATACGTCGTTTTGAGGATGCGGATGGAAGGCTGGTGCGCCTCATCATTGGCAAGGCTGCTTTAGAGCCGTTGGCAGTTGCGAACCGTTGGGGTGAGTTGGAACCATCTTATGGCGCGCTAGTAATTAACCAAACCCGACAGGCTATGCCCATCCCATCTTTCTCAGCGTGTGGCTCGCGCTCTCCATGGCCTTGGTGCAATGCATGAACTGGTGGCCAAGCCAAGGACTTAGTTTCCTGAGATTCTTGTCGCCGTTGCCCGCCTTTGCGGCGATGGCAGTCCCCCTAATGTTCTTCGTTGACTGGTGTGCCTTACTCATTCGTTAGCTTGCACTCTTCATTAACTGAACTCAGGTTCAACCGGAATGATTTTGAAGATCGTGCTCAGGAGATCCTTCGTCGTCAGGATGCAGCCGACTTTGCACATTATTATTCGGGGGTCCCAGGCTCTGGGCTCTGGATAGTCGAGTATGGAGAGAAATTCGTTGGCCTCATAGCTATGGACGCCAAAGAGGATGACAAAAAAAACAAAAAGAATGTTTCAAAACGGGTTAATCAGGCGACAATAAGACATTTTTACGTTGACGAGCCCTTCCGTAGCACTGGCATACAGGACGATTTGCTTGCACATGCCATCCGTCATACATTTGAAACCTCATCTATCGTGACAGTAAACGTGGAGGGCAATCCACTTACATCCTATGTTCAAAAGGCGTTACGATCCGCTGGATTTGTACAAGGTAATAAATTAAGGAGCATAGGTCTGTTTGGGTGGCAATTACACGAGATGGTCTTGGATAAGGCAAGGTGGAAGGAAGTAAAGTAGACGTAAAGGGTGTCAAGAGTAGGTAGCGTTCCTTGTACAATGGCACTGGTCCGCGAATACGCCAGTGGCCCTCCGCGGTCTCAGCAACCCCTCTTACTCATTCAGTCTTCAATTGCACAATCAGGCGTACCGCTTCTCCGACATATTATAGCTGAAAGCACCGGAAATCGATCGTCCGCACAATGCCTGGTATTCTGCCTGCTCTACCAGCCGTCTGATCTCATCGAGGAAAACGCATCGTCTGATTGCATTACTGTCTACAACTGGCTCGAGTTCGTACCAGGATACAGTGTCACCTCTTTCAGCGCCAAGGACCGGATTTTGCAGACCACTCAAGAAGGCGCGGCACTTGTTCCATTCGTTTACGCTTCCTGATTTTTTTTTTTTTCTTCCCCCTTAATAGCACCTCCAGGTCAATTGAACGTCGTCATCGACTCTATAGATACCCTACTGCAAGACAATTCCTCGCCTGCGGATGTCTATAAATTCGTTTGGGCTCTCTTGTCTCATATGCGCCAGCGTTCTCGTGTTGTTTCTTTGCTGCTTTGACTTACCACATATTGACGATCTTATCAGATCCCGCAAGACTCGTAATTCACGTCCACCAATCCTCCGAGCTTCTCTCCATTTTAACTCAAGTTTCTCTCTCGCCGTCCTTAGTTTATCTAACCGCACATCCCCCTGCCTTGTTAATACACGTTGCCAAGGATTATCTTACGCCCCCGCCGCCGTCCTCAGGGGAGACCAAGTTTTGGAGCGTATTTCTCCCAGTTAGGGACAGGCTGTACGAGTCCATCAATCTAGTGTATGGTCCCAGAGGCGAGGGAAGCGGGAGTTCAAGTGAACTGGTGGTTGAGGTACTAGTTCGAGGTACGAACAGGAAGGGAAAACGTGGTATTCCCCGGGTGCTCGAGGCTTGGTCCTCAACTCGGCGAGAAGCTTGTGAGCTTGCTTCCTTGGAAAGTCTGAGGGATATATGGAGGAAGGTGGTTGAAAAGGTTTGCTGGGTCACTTGCTTGATGATGCATGATGTTCAAGCTCTTCATGGTAGGAAGCTCCTGATCCAAGGCAAAATGTCTCATTCAACCTCACACTGACAAGTTCCCAACAAGAACTAAAAGCTCAAGTACCTCTTCCGTATACTCTTGACGGTATGTATGGAACATACAAATGAAAGTAATATTAACGCTGACTGGCATCCACTCGAAGGGAGAGCGTTACAGCATCAGACAGGTGCTGCAATACTTTATGAACCAGATTCTGCTGATGACATCGACGATGACGATCCGGACGAGGACTTGGACATATAACAAATTGCGCCCTTCCTGTGATCCCTATGCATGCTATAGCATAGTAATACACTCGTATTTATAAAAAAGCGTCCGTAATAACAGATGTGCTAAGAACACTCCTTTAAGAAGTGGAGGGAGAGCCTTTTCGACCGTTTGCTCGCCAATTTATCTCGTAGACTAGGTGTCGGGATGATTTCTGGGATGTTGTGGTCATTCGGTCCAATCAAGCTGCATCTAGCTGGATATCTCTGATAAGTCAGGCATTGATTTTGGTCTTGTTTGCTTCTGTTGCCTCACTTCGGGGCTTTCTATGACTGACGAGGGATGTGCGAAAATGGATAAGGAGAGCTTCTTTCTCATGGATTCGCCTGGATGCGATCTATTTTGCAGGGGTCTTTCTGCAGACAGTGATATCGGTGCATTTGGTGTCTCGCGACGACGTGTTTCTAAGATGAGATCTGGTGTGCGTGGTGTACTCGCGGTCTGGCCATCATTTCTAGAAGTTGAAGTCAGTAATTGTGTCAAGCTACTGAAAATCCGTCTGCGCCGCTGCCGCAGAATTTCAAATCAGGACGTTCCAAACGAACGGCGCAAACTCACTGTCAAACCTGGTGGTATGTCAGAAGTGCGAGAGTCCGCTGTGGCTTCCAGCCTATCGGTCGTTGAATTGACCGATGTGACGTTTCTCTCTAATAATCGAGTATCCTCATTCCTGTATGACCGGAGTTTATTTAACAAAACGCGTTTGAGCTTCTCGCCTAATTTCATGATCCGTTTAGTGACCCCCTTCCTTTGTTCGTCCTTTTGACAGCGTCTCGTATCAGCTAATCCGCAACCTTCGTGAGCCGATGTATTATTCTCGTTCTCTTCAGAGAATGGAGTCATGTTAATCACGATACTGTCTCCAGGATCGCGGTTTGAGGGGAAAATGGCTGCGACGTCCCCGGAGACCTCTAGGGAGTTAATTATGGGCGATGATAGAGAAGACGGAAACCTTGACAGGGAAAACGTTGGGGATGGGAAGTAAATGAGCCGCCTATTTGTATTAATTTGATCCGACGATGTAGGCGAAAGAGAAGACGTCTCGGAGGTGTTCGGAGACCGCAAGAAAACACTATCTGCTGTACGAGGGAGGGAGGGGATGTCGGATGCCGGTGCTATTGGTAAGAGGTTTGTGCCATGATTATTTTGTGGTGTCGCGGCCACAGAAGGCCGGGCATCAAGAGTTGATTGTGACGAGGGGAAGGTGTTGATTTGGAAGTCAAGCGCAGATGGTGTATCATCGTTTATAAGTCCAGGGCATGAGTAAGGCCTATGTCGAATAACTCTAGGTGATGGGCGTCTGTGCCGGGATCCGTACACTCTATATCCATATTCGGCCGATGGTTGTTCACAAAAGACAATTTCTCCGGCATTGTCGAATGAGCCCAAAGAAACATCGCGAGGTATACTGGAAAAAAGGATGGACGACGAGGGAGCACCAGACAATAGACTACTGTCCGTCGGAGAAGGTGGATGATGGTGTGCTGCATTACTGTATTGCGAGTGCTCGAGTCTATTGAAGGATGTGGATTGGTGCATTGAGTATCTTGAGCGTCTAAGTTCCAGTTCGGATGGCCTAGATACAGAACGTTTGTAAAATGCAACGAAATTCTGGCTTTCTAGTCTGTGTATGCGCTCCATAAAGCGAGAAGGAGACGTAGTGCACGATGTTCGGGTGCAATTTTTCTAAACAAGGCCCGACGTCAGAATCCATATTGGATAAGCAAACGTAACAATCACAGTAGAGTCTTTGGACTTTATTTCCTGTTCACGCATATGACTTCGTTCAATAGTTCACGATAACCCAAGAACTAACCTGCTGGGCGTGAAAACGTTGAGATGGCATGGCCTCACTTTCGGAGGAGTTCAGGCCGAGTTGAACTACTTCAGAGTTCGAAAGCGCCACAATTGAAGGGCAAGTCTGAGATGACACTGACACGGATAGGTCGGGTGGTGACCATGCAAAGCTCTGTTCCAAGCATCGCGATAACTCAGAACGGAGCGCATCTGGCGATGATGTCGAAGATGGGGGAAAGTCAGGTCTAGCGCGAGTATTCATGAGAGGCAATGTGCTAGAAGATTTGAGTTGCACCGAGGTTGGCCAGGCTCCTGGAGGAACCGGAGTGGGAGAGCGAGAAAGAGGAGTGGACATGTGTGGCTGTAAAAAGAAGAGAACGAAAGTCTGAGAAGGGAAGAGCACACCCGCGTCGATTAGGTCGAGAATCAAGAAATCTATTAGTATTAGATGGCCCGTACAATACCAGTCAATCATTACAGTTTGCCCCGAACAGCGGCATCGACACTTTCAGCAAAGTATTCAATGTTGCCGCTGTTCAATCCCGCCATAGAGATCCGCCCGTCAGAAGTCATGTATATATGCGCCTTCTCCGCCAGGGCCTTCGTTTGTGGTGGCGTCAGGCCTGTGAAACTGTTTGGTTCTGTTAGCCATTTCCTCTCCCTGTCGTCATGCTGCCACCCACCTGAACATGCCAATCTGGCTCTTAATGTGTCCCCATTCACCCGGCGTCTTCAAACTATGGGTCAGTATGTCATATAGTCTCTCTCTCATATTAATGATTCTGTCGGCCATGCCCTTAACCTCCTTCTCCCATTCCGAATATAAGGCTTGGTTTCCAAGGATAGCGCTTGCTATGCGAGCACCATTGATGGGTGGGTTGGAATACATTGGTCGGATGATGATTTTGAGCTGACTTTGAACGCGAGCCTTCTCATCTGGGTCCCGTGTCACCAACGAAAATGCACCAACACGTTCTCCGTAGAGCCCCATATTCTTGGCAAAAGACTGTGCTAATGCAACTTGGTGACCTTGCGAGACAAAGTGACGGAGGGCAAAAGCGTCCCGAGTTGTTGAGCCAGAAGCAAAACCTTGGTATGCCATATCAAAGAAGGGGAAAAGCTTCCTTTCCTTGACAATGTCCGAAATCATGGCCCATTGTTCTGGTGTGGGGTCAACACCTGTTGGATTATGTGCGCACGCATGCAAAAGAACAACGGCGTTCTCGGGCGCAGCCTGTTAGAGGCAACTAATTTATCACAAAAATTTCGGAAATAGGCATAAACGTACCAGAAGGTCGGCTTTGAGACCTTCGAAGTCCAGGCCTACGGTGCTTTTGTCGAAGTACCTATAGCCTCTAACTTCCAGACCGGAATCTCGGAAGACGGGCGTGTGATTACCCCATGAGGGCGTGGGTAAGTATATAATTTTCGAGTACGGATAGTGACGGGCGAGGAAGGCTCCTCCGATTCTCAATGCACCGGTACCAGAGATGGATTGTGTCACCGCAATCTAAGAACCACATCATTTTTGGGAATAAGTGAATCATACTTAAGATGATACTCACAGCACCTTGAGTGAGAGGAACGCTCTCCGCACCATAAGCCAGCAGAGCTGCCCCTGCTGTGAATTCAGGAAGACCAGTAATAGGTGGATATTCTTTATCTGGGTTGGAAGCCTTGACCATTTCTTCTGCCTGTTTCCAACGAGTTAATCATAAGTTTCGTTGCCGAGAGGGAACGCTATACCTTCTTTACACTGTGGAGGACATAGGGCCTGCCGTTTTCATCCCTGTATGCGCCAACCCCCAGATTGATTTTTCGAGGATGTTTGTCTGCCTTGAAAGCTTCGGTAACACCTAGAGCCGAGAAACGGAAATGTTCAGGACAGAAAGAGTGATAGAAGCAAGAGAGGTGTACCAAGAATAGGATCGGGAGGACCGGCGGGAACAGCAGACCAACATGAAACGGAGCGAAGGGAGGCGGAGAAGAATGGAGTAGAGCGACGAACGAGGGTGGATGCGAGCATGGGTGCAGGTAAGGAACGGACAGGAATGAGCGTTAAATATTATATTGAATTCTCACCTAACCGGCGTACTGGCTCAAGCGTGTAAAGCCTGACCCTAACCCTATCTTCTGTCCTGGTTTATCTTGCCGACGCATATCAGATCGACTCATACTTCAATGTCTGATTCCAATCCCTCAATCCAACTTTCAGAACAGTAAGTGCACTCCCCATCTGCGTGAATCCAGCTGACCTTCTGACAGGGAAACTGGAGATGTCTCCGCTCCCTCTAAGAGCGAGCTAAAGAAGCGTGCCAAAGCTCTCGAAAAAGAAAAAAAGGCCGCAGAAAAGGAAGCAAAAAGGCAGGAACTGGAGAAGGCTCAGGCCTCCGCAGATGTAACAAGCCCATTTGTCTTTGTATAAAGGCACCTCATTTCCTCCGTTAGGACTTTGCCAAAGACTCCTATGGTCCGCTGCCGCTCAATCAGTCCCAAGACCGTCCTCGTCGCCCAAGGGTCACTATTCCGTCTCTGTCCTCCAGAGAGGGTGAAACAGTGTTGTTCAGAGCTCGTGTCCAGACATCCCGTGCCCAGGGAAATAAGATGGTTTTCTTCAATTTGCGCCAGCGCACCGACACGGTCCAAGGATTGCTTCTAGTCACACCCGAAAAGGTATCTAAGCAAATGGTGAAATGGGCAGCAGGTCTGGTAGATGAAAGCATTGTTTTGATTGAGGGCACCGTGCACAGAGCACCAGAGCCTATCAAGAGCGCCACCGTCGGCGATGTTGAAGTACATATCACGCAGGTAATGCAGTATATTTGTTCCAATACTGCAGTTCTGCTGACCAGTGAACAGTTGCATCTCATCTCAGGCATAGACGGTCGTCTTCCCTTTTCTGTGGAGGACGCGTCCCGACCTGATTTGCAGGACGATGAGGCAACCGAATCAGCAGATGTACAATTCAACCGCGTGTTATTGAAAACACGACTTGACAATCGAATAATTGACCTCCGGGTGAGCAAGATTATGATATAGCTTTTCCAAAGAGTTGATGAAGCTGGAAGACACAAACGAACCAAGCCATCTTTAAGCTTCAGGCAGCGATTGGCGACCAGTTCCGCGAATACCTCAATTCGAATGGCTTTACGGAGATTCACAGTCCGAAACTGCAAGGTGCTGCAACTGAGTCTGGTGCCTCGGTATTCAAGGTCAGTTATTTCAAGGGTAAGTAGCATGAGGCCTGTGTACATTCAGGTTGGGCTAATGATCGATGGAGGCAATGCATACCTGGCGCAATCTCCTCAATTTGCGAAGCAAATGGCTATCGCTGCGGATTTCGAACGAGTATACGAGATTGGGCCGGTCTTCCGTGCAGAGGATTCTAACACTCATCGCCATCTCACCGAGTTCATAGGACTTGATTTGGAGATGGCTTTCGAAGAGCATTATCATGAGGTCCTAGAGGTTCTTGACGGCCTCTTTCTGAGCATTTTCCGCTATCTTCACGAGAAATATAAGAATGAAATAGAACTGGTCGGAAAGCAGTTCCCCGCGGACGAATTTAAATGGAGAGAAGGCCCAGAAGGTACTCTTAAGTTAACTTTCAAAGAGGCCATCAATATGTTGGTTGAGGACGGTGTATCCCGCAAAGACCTAGATGATATCAAGTAAGTGATTCTTCATGCCCAGAATTCTAGGCAATACTCACAATATAGGTAGTACGGATAATGAGAAGAGGTTGGGGCGACTTGTCAAGGCTAAATATGACACAGATTATTTCATCATCGATAAATTCCCCATGGCACTCCGACCATTTTACACCATGTCTGATCCTGAAGATCACGTACGTACCCGCGTGCTTAATTTGGTGCCGGTTATTAATCACGATCACAGACATTGTCCAATTCATATGATTTCTTCATGCGGGGGGAAGAGGTTCTATCCGGAGCTCAGCGTATACATGACCCTGCACTTTTAGCTGAGATGATGAGAAGCAAAGGAGTCGACCCTGAAGGTGTGAAGTCTTACGTAGACGCTTTCCGAATGGGATGTCCGCCCCACGGAGGAGGAGGCATCGGGTTGGAACGTGTCCTGATGCTATTCCTAAAGCTCAACAACATCAGGCGAGCGACACTATTCCCGAGAGACCCGAAGAGGCTGGAGCCGTAGACTGAAATAGAAGGACGGTGTACATGTCCAACGTGAATAGAAACTGTATTAAAACGTGGCACATGGAAACGGCCACGATTTTAGTGCCATCAGCGTTAGGCTAAGCCATACGAAGAGAAGCTTCGAATACCACCCTAATGACAATCGTCAACACACTAAGCTATGAACTAATTTCATACTAATATGGTTTAGCTATACGACGCCACAACTATACAAGAAGGCCCGGGACGCCATTTTCCTCTTTCTTGCCTCCCAGCTAATCCCCCCAATGTTCATCATTCGCGACGCCTCGGAAATGTGTCAGTCATCACTTTCCTGCACCGATTCAACACAGCAAAGTGATCGTATCGGTTCTACAAACTATGGAAGACCTGGTCCACAGCGATATATTGGTGTCGGCATAGTAGCAGGAGTAGTCTTTCTTGCTGTGATGCTTTGGTTGTGGTCAGGGGGATGGCCGAGGAACGGGCTCTCGGGGCGTTCTTGGCAATGTCAACGACGGAAACGACTTAGCGCTGGGGAGAACGGAAAGGATATGCTGGTTGACTTGACAGAGAGAGGACCGGGTTTGGAGAAGCCGGAACGGGTGCATATGAAAGACGCTAAGGGAGCTTTAGTGGGGATGGAGCAGGAAGAGCTAGAGGCAAGGGCGGGGCATGATGCGAAGGTTAGATTCTCACTGGATGCTAGCATGAGACACTGGTAGGCTGATCTTTAAAGGTGCATGACCTCCACAAACCCTTTAGGGAATCGCGCGCGCGGTAGCAACATGCTTTTCGGGTCGTACGGTAACACCTGCGTTAATAACCCTTGTGTAGAGAACGAGCCGGGAGATACCCATTTACCAAATGACACAGCCTGGTCGCGAAAGTTGTTACGATACAAAGCATTTTAATTTCCATTCAATCATTGTGGTGATTAGATTAAGTTACATGTCCGAATGATCGGAGGCATCCCATACAACAATGTCTATTCCAGAGAAATAGTTTCCAGGGATGGTAAATGTAGATATAAGGCATTCGTTCACGTACTTGCCGACTTTTGTTACAAATAGGTTGCTAGTCTCCATCAAATAATACTACAGATGTGTAAAATTTAGTAACACAACCACGACAGATATTGCCCGGGTAACTAACCATAAATCATCTCAACCACTTCACATGATACTACCGTCTTCGGGACCTTCGTCTCTCCGTTCTAGATAAGCCGCTTTGACCAACGACGGTGGAAGAGATATCGTTTCCCTCAAGGGCGGCTGCAATAACTTCCGCAGGAAGATCAATCTCAACGCCTTCAGGGTATGCATACGCGTCAATCGGCGAATAGGCAGGGGGATCGCGCCGCGACAGAGCACCATCCGCCGTCAGCCGATTGTCTATGATTTGTGGAGCCCCTCCGAAACCTGTGCTATTCGCTCGTCGGTGGGAAGGGAGTGCCTGCAGGTGAATATCCCGAGTATTTGGCGTCAGAGGGTTGTTATTAGGACTAGTAGGTGAATCGGGCGGAGGATGTAACTGCACCGTTAATTCGGACCCTGACGTAGAGGGATGAGTGACGAAGCGCCGACGACTGCGAGGTTGGATAAACGGGTTTTGCGCACCTCCGTCTGGAGAAAGAGATCTCGCTGACGTCGCAGGTGACGAGGGTCTCTCTGCATTTGGTAGTGAATTACTTGTCGATAGGGAGAGAATATTAGCATTGGTAGACGGGGAACCTGCCGCGCTTTGCCGGGTTAGGGTCCGCCCAGACGCCTCCTCTAGACCCTCATCAATGGGCGTTATTGGAGGGGGCGGTGTCAGTGGTACTTCATCTGAATGCAGGCGCCTTGATCGGCGGAACCGATGAGGATGATGAGAGGGTGGTGGGGGCGACGATGTGCCTGGCGCGCCTGCCGATAAATCTGACGGACGAATACGTCCACCAACATCGAGGAGGATGCTTCCACGCTCACTGCCATACGCTGGAGGAGGCGCAAGTGTCCCTACACTTGGGGCCAATCCCCATTTCTTGACATTCGCTTCGATGAACACAAAGCCAGCTTGGCCGAGGTTGACATGAACACTGCACGGGCCATCTGCTCCAATGGTTGGGAAAAGATTCCACCGGCTTAGACCAACAAAAGCATCCTCCATCTTGCGACCATTACGGGTAAAGAAAACTGTGCCGGTCCGTGGGCGGTAACCTATGCCCAACACATCGCCCTCCTTGAGTGTAGGGCCGAAAGAAGTCATCCTGAAAGGGTAATTATGGGACTTATCACCATTAGAGTGATAGGCCACGGAGTATCTGTTCAAACCGGGCATACGGAATGGCGGATAAGGCTTTGTCGCCAAGCCGACCGATACAGAAGTAGTTTCTGGTAGGTCAAACATCTTGACCTCCCAGTAGTAAACTTCATTGAGCTTGGGCAAGGGGAGATTTGACTGGACACATGAAGTTGAAGCGGGGTCGGGTAGGAATGTGATTTCAGTGCGCGCATGCACGAGAAGCGAATTGATTGCCTCATAATCTGGTTCGAAACTCCAAGCGGAGACGCCCTTTTCCTGTATCGAGAGAAACTGCGACAGAGTGATGTCGGTTGGAAGGGAATTAGGTGGGTATTGTAACTGATAATCTATACAGGGAACGGCGCATGTCAGAGGGTCGCACGGGGAGTGGAATGACGTATACCTTTAGCTCTGTTATAGTCGCGGCGGACATGATCTGGGACAGAGTCGAGCCACCTTGCTTCTACGACATCAAAGCCACCTTCGCTCTCTATGAGCTCTTCGCGGCTCATGTCTACCGGGCCATCGGAGTCGCGCAGGATGATGCCCCTACGCCTACGAATGATGAGGATGCACACGAGGAAGACGAGGAGGAGGAAAAGAAAGGTGGAGAGGACAATCAAGAGGGGCAAAAGGACGAGGAGAGCATCTGGCTGCTGCGAGGGAACCCGGGAGTCGGGGGCGTCGAGGTCGGCGAGCGGGCCATCGTGTTGCATGCTTGGGGAGGCTGAGAAATGAGTAAGCGGCGAGGCGGTAGCTGGATCCGGCCGGAGTGCGGGGCGGAGTCTGAACTATAGCCGGCCGTGCACCGGCAGCAGGCAGGACGACGGAGGGCGAGGACCATGATGGCGTCGAACATGTCCCCGCGCACGCCCAGACGCAAGCCGTCCACCCGCCGCAGGGCAATCTCCCATCTCCCGCCTCATTCCGTATATGACCCCCACGACGCCGCCCTCCACGCAATCCGCTCCTTCCTCAAGCTCCACACTGCATACGACGCCTTCCCCGTCTCCTTCCGCCTTATCGTCCTCGACACAAAGCTCAACGTCAAAAAGGCTCTTCAGTGCTTGCTTCTTAATGGTAAGTTTCCTCTATTCTATCCCGATCTGTCCTCAACCTTCCGTAGGCGTCGTCTCCGCGCCCTTGTGGAACAGTGACAAGTCAAATTTCGCCGGCATGCTCACCGTGCTCGACATCATCCACCTCATCCAGTATTACTACCGAACAGCCACCTACGCATATGCAGCCACGGATGTCGAGAAATTCCGTCTTGAATCACTGCGAGGTATTTCGACAGCGACCACTTCTTATCCCATTGTCCCACATGCTTTCTTGTCCCTAATTAGATATCGAGAAGGAGCTAGGGGTAGCCCAGCCCCCTCTGTTACGTGAACATCCCTCCAGTTCTCTGTACGACTGTGCCAAGCTGCTCATTCAGACCCATGCTCGTCGTCTCCCCCTCCTTGACAGTGATACCGAAACTGGCCATGAAGTCATTGTGTCCGTTCTAACCCAGTATCGCCTACTTAAATTTATCTCCATCAATGTATGTATCTTACATCACGTCCGTTGCCTGCGTCTAATGTCACAATCACAGTGCCATAAGGAAATACAGCACCTCCATCTCTCACTCCGGAAACTCAGAATAGGAACTTATGTTTCCAACCCATCTCCATCGGACCTTCTTCCAGGCCAGAATCCCTATCACCCAATCGCTACAGCTAGCCTTGACACACCAGTCTTCGATGTTGTGCACATGTTCTCAGAGCGATCGATCTCTGCTGTTCCCATCATCGATGAAGAGGGCGTAGTTGTAAACCTATACGAGACTGTGGACGTTATTGTACGCGCATATCTCTTCAGGTAGAGGCCGTGACCTCACTCTGCTATTAGACTCTAGTTCGGTTGGGTGCCTACCAGTCTCTCGATCTCAAGATCTCGGAAGCCCTAAATCAACGCTCACCTGATTTTCCTGGCGTCGTCATCTGCACTGCTTCCGACTCGTTGGGCACCCTATTACAACTCATAAAGCAACGCAGGGTACACCGATTGGTGGTCGTTGAAGGGGAGGTATGCATTATGCTTAGGGGTCTGTCCATGCACTAACGATTAGTAGGAAGAAGAAAGGCGGGGTGGTAAAAAAGGCAGGCTGTTGGGAGTAATAACGCTAAGCGACGTGTTGCGATATGTGATTGGAGAAATAGGTATTGGAGAGGGAGAGGGGTCTTGAAGACGACACACGGTGACCTACTGAGCTTTCGTTTGCTGTCATGTTATGTTTTGGATACCATGTAACTAACTACCTTAGTGTGTACAATTATAGACAAGGCTTACTGGCTAAACAAGCGGCGACTAAGCGTCCCTCTTATGGGTTTGCGAATCGATGATGTCGTACTGCTAGCGGCTCTCGGTATATCGAGCCTGGCGCTCATCAGAATGCTTACCACAAGGCATAAAGATCCCTACAGCTTGTTTCACCTTGCTCTCAATAAACGGCCTGGGGACACTTCAAGAACACCCCCAACAGAGTGGTTGAATATTGGGTATTGGAAGGTGGCCTTCTTCGGCCCATGTTGCTGCAAATTTTAATTTCTAGCAGGACACCGACGTTTTCCCCGACGCTTGTAGAGGTATAGCATGACATCCCTTTCTGATGGTGTACTCAAACGAGGTTCGTCATAGCCCTTGCGTTGAAGCTCAATCAAGCAGCTAGAAGGAAGCAAGGGGATTCGGTGCTCGGTGAGATGGCACTTCCTTTGCCCTATCTCACCTCACATTCTGCCTAGATGTTGGACATGGCACGGGTGAATCTCTTATTTTTATGCTCACTGACCCCGAAGTTCCGCGTCCTTCGCGTATTGTTGGAATCACTAGCTTGTCGATGCATCATAAACGATCAAAAGAACGTATCGCACCCTTGCAAGCTTTGCACACTCAGATAGACCTATACGAGGGCGATGCTGTCTATCGAACTTCCAGTTCCGTCGGACATCCTCTTGCGCCGCAGTCAGATATATTATTCGACTGCGTCCTTGCGCTCGACTGTGCCTACCACTTCAATACGCGGCAAGATTTCTTATCCCAGTCATCGACGAAACTCGTTTCCGGTGGAAGAATTGCATTGGTTGATATGTGTTTTGAGCCACGTCATCCGTGGTTGGTATGGCTCACTGAAAAATTGGGGGTAATTCCGAGAGAAAATATCATCAGAGTTGATGACTACACACTGGCCATGAAGGAGGCTGGTTTCGTCGACATTGAGATGGAAGAAATAACAGCAGACGTATTACCAAGGTTTTTATCATTTATGAGGGGAATGGGGGTTCGGTGGTGGATATTTTCATTGACTTACGGCTGGTATCTGTCTACGATGGGGGCCAGGATTATTATTGCTAGTGGTTCACGTGGGTCTTTAGTGACTTGATTTTCCAAACATGTGTACAATCACCAGCCTCCGTACTGCACCAAGGCCTCAAGGTCTTCACACAACTCCTGAATGATTGCCATACAAGCCATACATATCAAAGGATACGAGGAACGTTCAACTCCCAAGCCCCACACCGTCTACAGAATAGAGATACAAGCTCATGTCCGGTCATGGCAAATGTGGCGACGCTACTCAGAGTTTGACGACCTACATACCGAACTTATGAAGTTAACTGGATCTGCTCCTCCGTGTGCACTCCCTCCTAAACACAAGTTCGCTATACTGCGATTGCACGATACGAAAACGCTGGAGGAGAGGAAGGTTGGTCTAGAGCAGTATTTGCGAGCTATCCTCAGCGCCAAGGACGACAAATGGCGAGAGTGCCTTACATTTCGAGATTTTTTGGGAATCCCCACAGGCAGGGTATCATCTGTCAACGGAACAACCAATGGGACAGGTGGCACCCAATTTACATCTGCGTCATGGTTAGATGAGCACATGCAGCTGCAGGCACTCATTCGCGATGTCCGTGCTGAAATCAACAAGCGCGACGCTCTGGCAGATAGCGGAGATGTCTCTGCATCTCATAGAGCGAATGTGAGTGCCAAGTCTAAGCTGGCTGGTATCTTGTCAAAAATAGGTGCGCTTGGGGAGGGCTTAAGGGAGCTTGGAATGCATGGAATGAGCGAGGGGGAATTGCAAAGGAGAACGGACATGGTAGCTCGCCTCCAGGATGAATGCGAGAAGCTGGGGAGGATGGTCACCCTTGCAAGGCAGCCTTCGAAGCTCAGCGCTGGTTTAACAGCAGCCAGTCGGAATGCTGCCTCAGAGAACGATAGAGAGGCACTGTTGGGCCCTGCAGTTGCGTCAGGTGGCTATAAGCCTATCACAAGAGTCTTTGGTGCTTCGCAGCCCAAGGAAACGGAGGTGACGAGGCCGTTGGATAACCAAGGTCTACTAAGCCTCCAACAAACTCAAGTCCAGCAGCAGGATGACCAATTGGCACAACTAACGACGATCCTGCGACGGCAGAGACAGCTGGGGGAGGCGATTAACGGCGAGATCGCGAGTCAGATTGATATACTGAACGATCTGTCCAACGAGGTTGACAGAGTCGGTAATAAGCTCACAACCACGAACAAGCAATTGAACAGGCTAGGATGAGAGGTTCTACTGCAATGTAGGCGGGTAAGTCTCCCATACATGCTCACCAAAGACAAAGATTCACGGGATAAACTACTGTAGCTGAGCGCTGAGAATTACATACAATAAATGATTGGTATCATACATCTAAGTCAAGTAGAAGTTTTCATAAGGAAGCGTGCAATCCCCTATTGGAATATTAGCAATGTCGATTGGCGTTTATCAAGGGAACACGTACCTCATAGCTTGCAATCATAATGCCACAAGCCGGCGCAATTTTTACCATGCGCGGCATATTGCCTGCAAAAAGTGCAGGAACACCCTCTGTCCGTATCACTTTGAAAAGAAGTGAAGTAGTGCCTAAAATACGCCCATGTGAGGACGACATTAATAGGGATTGCCGACGGGTCTTCAACACGTCGAACGGTGAGGTGATCACGGCGGCAAACATCCCACTTGCAGCCCCGCTTACGAACGCTATCCAAGCCCCATCACGACCGCGCCGCCGAAAAGCCTTCTTGGCGGATTCGTAACTTGCCCAATAAATGCCAGAGAATGGTACGTCCCGCCAAAGCGTTGGACCTAGTCCGCGCCATAGGAGCAGCACACCATGTCTATGTACAAGGTTACGAACGGAGGAAAGAACAGAGCGCAGTGTGTGTGGTTTGTCCGGTGAAAGAGGTGTGGACTGTAAATTAGTTCGTATAAGTTCTAGAGGCGAAGTCAAAGAGGTAATGGCAGTGCGAGCAAGTGTCCCAGCCGCTAAGGGCACAAAAGACTCCGAGGGTATTAGTGGTGGGAGGACCGAGTGAACCAGCCAATCATACGTAAGAATATATGAGGTTGAGGACGGAACACCTATTAGCCTTGAAATAACAAGCTCAGTGGTTACATTGCGTGGAAGGGCCCGAGGAGTGACTCACAGAGACGTCCCGACGCCTTTCCAAAGGCCTCGAATGCCCTCTGCCCGTGATACGTGACGAACAGCATCAACAAAACCGTTCACGCGTTCTGTCCTAACAACATCGCCCTCCCACACGCACACGACGTCTGAAGTCAAAGGACGAGCAATAGAAGACATGCTCCTGGTGCACAATGCGGAATTAACAGACTGACAACAAGTGTTAAGTGGTGGTTTCGGGAATAGAGGACGACGTTGGGGAGGTTGGGTCTGAAGTCGTGTCTTCACGACGTCGAAGGGGGTCACTGAAAAAGCATGAGCAAGAATGTGGTACCTGCGAGCGACGTACTTGTAAGGGCCGTCATCATGGAACCAGCAGCAGCAGCGACGAGCTTAGCCGTCCATGGGTCCATTCTTGTGTGAGGCTCGAGTAGAAAGCGACGGACGTGGACGGCCGGCTGAAATTATCTGATAAGCTTTGGATGTGACATTTATATCACGTGCCGTGACAGGTTTAGAAACTGAAAAATACGGGTTTCGATCTTCACAAGCAATCAATCTCCTTATGACTTCTCTCACCGGTCAAGCTTTGCAAGCATCAAGAGCTGCGCTCAATGCCGCAATGGCTGACCATTCCACTATCAAAGAAGACGGGGCCCCTCTAGAGCCCGGCGAAATTCAGGAAGTTGACATGCAGGCCCAGGCCGAGGGCATCCGTACTGTGTTTAGTGACCCAAAAAACTTTAATGTCAAAGTCGGTCTTTTGCATCTGTACACCTCTTGCACTTGTTAAACTATGTGAAACAGCATCCGCTCTATTCTCCGTGGACACTTTGGTTTGATTCACCCTCTACGAAAGGACGTAATCTCCCCCAAACCCCCGTTACTGCATTGCCGCACACACCCCAGACACCGAGTGTGATAGCCGCACAAGGATGGATGGAAGACATTAAGCGCGTCATTAGCTTTGACAGCGTAGAAGAATTTTGGGGGTAAGCATGCTCAGAACCCCTTTCTCATCAGATGGTTTAGACGACCTCATCTAGTTTGTACAACAACATTGTTCCACCATCTTCGTTGCCACAAAAGGCAAATTATTATCTCTTTAAGGTCTAGTGTTGGTCATGCTCCCCTGATCAATGGTTCGTTAACAAGTCGGCTAATTGCAGGAGGGGATCATCCCGGCATGGGAAGATGAAGCTAACAAAAATGGTGGCAAATGGAGTATTCAATTGCCAAAGGATAAGAACAGGGGTAACATTGATAAGATGTGGCTGTACACAGTGAGTAGTGGCATTCTGGTTGTTCACAGAACTACAGCCGTTTCACAGATGCTCGCAGCAATTGGTGAGACGTTTGATCCGTCTCCATCAAGTGGTGATAGCGACAATCCCGTTGCGCAATCCCTGATCACGGGTGTCATTGTGTCGACGCGGCCACAATTTTACCGGTTATCAATATGGACGCGTAATGCGCCGGCGGGAAGTGGAGACGAGGCGGCGTTGCGCCAGAGGATAGAAAGTGTTGGGAGACATTTCAAAACGAACGTTCTTGGGTACCCAGATAGCCAGAAACTGGCAGGGCCGCTTGCGACGGAGGTGGAGTTTTTGTCGCACAAGGACTCTGAAAAGAAAGGGAAATCGGCTCGGAAGATAACTGTATGAGTTTGTGTGTATTTGCTCTGTATTTAGGTATGTTTGCTGCGCGGTGAATGACGACATGGCTCTGTGCATCTGCTGCCCTCCAAAATGCCCGTCTCTGGCTTTCTCTCCTCCTTTGCCGACAAGGCTCAGACAGCCATCAACGCCTCGCCCCTTGCGGCCTTCAATCCAAAATCTAACCCAGATGGCACTCACGGCTACAAGTATACCCTCGACTCCATTCACAATCAGCTGCGCGCATTTAGCCAACAGTACTCGTACGTTCGCATTACCCCGTCCAACAATTGCTAACCCCGTGCAGTTCTGCGTCCCCCATTCAAAAGATCGTTACAGCTGAGAAAGGAGTTGCGCTTGATTTTGACAGTTTATCGCACAACTCGAAATACCAAAGCAAAGTGCTCTATATCTGGGGACAATCTGAGCCCGACGATCTCAAAGACGGTCAGCATTATCTTATCTGTAGTCTTACCTTCCTTCTGATTACCAGCGCCAGTCACCGACAGACTCGCCTATCTCAATTTCGTAGAGGGATCTCTGGCCGATTCACTTGCACAGAGGCTGTATGCTGCCCGGGCTCCATTGAAGGCCCTGCGTGACGCTGAAAATGCGCTTGCGCCGCGGAGAGCGTCGCGTGTTAACTTGCAGAGCCTGATTGCTAAATTGGAGCATGAGAGAGGATCAGAAAGGAAGCTCGCAGAGCTCAGGGATCTACTTAGAAAGGCAGAACTGGAGGACGAGGATGACGAAAAGGAGATAGAAATTATCAAGAGAAAGGCCATCCGGGAGAGTGAAGCAGCAAAGTGGGAGGCCATCCGAGAGGTGCCTGGTGGTTTTTTGCAGTTTTGAAATGTTCAGAACTGACTAGACTCCATTAGTATGGTGAAAGGCTTTCGCTCGTTGCGCAAGCTGCGACCCCAGTTATTGAAGTGCTGCCAGCGATTCCGCCATCCTCCAAAAACCCATATACTGGCACACAAACTACCGCGGCTGCACGCGCATCGTTGCAACGAGCACTCGATAATTACAAGACTGGCCTCGTCAATTTACAGTTTCACCACGCGTCCGATCTGAGTCGTTCTGACACTCGTAGCTTCGGTGAAAGTCATGCAAACGAGCTATCGCACATCAACGTCCATCAATCGACTATACCTCCCCAGGCAGGACCATCGATACCCAGCAAGGGAAACCCTTATCCTATTGATCCCCCCAACCTAGACCAGAATCCTGGCTCACTTTTGGCGACTTCTCTTCCACCCGCCACAGAGCCAGATCCATCGCAGCCATCGGTGACCGTGCCTAGCGTTATACCCATAGTTGCTGAAACGAAAGGCGCATATCCCACTCCCACTGTCGGCGTAGACACTGGATCGTTAGGACGCCATGAATCAGCTGCAGGAGAGAAGGAGAGGCTTGCGAAAGAGGAAAAGGAAAGGGCCCAGGCAGCTGAACAAAGCACGTTCAAGAAGGAGGATGAAGAGTTACCTCCATATCAAGACATTGCATGAACAGGACCGGTACCCAGGATATGTTGGATCTTTGTAGATTAGTCTATAGTGATACTATGTGCTTATGACAAATACAGCTGTACCAAGAGACATGCCTCCGAAAACTTTTGGAAACAGAAATGCCGGAACTGCTCCCATGCGGCGTCTACATATTTGCGGTCTCTGCGTTGGTCATTTTCTGGTGTTGAAGTGCTTGGACTGCAGCCTTATCTTGACTGTATACGGCATCCCTAAGATCAACGAACTGGCGGCAGATTAGATCGGCGGTGCTAATGTATGGAGTGCTATTTACCCGTTGTTCTTCTCTGAGCGTCCGCAAATTGAGCTTTTTCGTTGTATTCTCCATATGAACCAACAAGGTCTATGGGTGAGGATGAAGGCCTGAATCGATAGCAGTACTATCCAGCGTACCCTAATTGACCTATTGTTCAATCCACCGTATTTCTTGACACGTTCCAAGGGCACAGGTTCTGCCCCGACAAGGTTGAGCTGTTGGTGAAGATACAGGACATATTGCTCGAGGCATTCTAAATAGTGGCGTTTTTTCTCGTGCGAAGAGATTGTTTCTCTGCTGGAACAAACGGCTCAGAGGCGCCAAGGACAAACGGGATAGACAATACTGACGAGTCGCCTGGAATTAAGCCCATGCCCTTGTTCATGGGGCGGCGACGCGGCCGCCTGGAGAGATCGTTGAGATTTCTATTAGAGTCGCATTGTATAGGATCCGCCGCAGAGTTGTTACCGGCTAGTTCCACGAGCAGTTCGCTTGGAGTAGGGAAGGTCTGCGTGGGAGTATCATTCGAATAGCAGGCTGTATTTGGAACCGCATGGTTGATGTATTGCGACCGCCTGATATTAGAAGGGGGGGTAATGGAAGCTGTTGTCGGATGTTGAGGTTCAATTCCTTGGAACGGAAGGCAGCTAGTCTCTTGCGGAAAGGATGGAAGTGTGTTGTGGTAGTCCGTATAGTCGTAGTTGAGTGTACCGGAGAACAAGAGGCCCGGGACAGGTACGGGCGCGTAGAGCGTGACATCACAGTTCGGGACGGAATATCGCGCGTCCAAGAGTGTGCCTTCCGCGCATGTCCTGTAATTGCCCCAGGCGTCAACGCGACTGATCATCTCTTCCTCATGATACGGCCCTCCGAACTGCTGTGCATTGTTGCTGTCGACATCGTATGTCGCTGCCAGGGCGCTGCCACCGCCTCTGTCCGTCTGGACGACCCCAGTCTGAGCCAATGGGTCAGAACAAGAGTACTGGTATGAAGCGGTAACTGGACCAACTGAAGTATAGCACAGCATGTCCAAGTCGAGGGCGCGGTTTCTTTGGGCAGGAGTATGGGGAGTGCCACGATGGTACTGCATGGTGGGTTATACTGGCTTGGAGGGGGTGCCTTAATCAGGCAGAGAGAGCGACGGGAAATCGGTGAGATCGGGTGTACGTGAGTGGTCCGCGGACAACAAGGCAGCGGTGGATCTGGGGCGCACGCCGAGGGCCGAGTGCTGAGATCTGCCCAGATTCCGTCTGCCTGAAGATCTCCCGGCAGATTCGAGCCTCGACGCTGATCAGTCCTCCTCTTGCCATATATCTCCTCCTCCGCCTCCCCGTCCCCTGCTCCCCCCATGTTTTCCCATTCCCTCCCCGACAATGCCCTCCACTATCCATCTTCACCCAGCGATTCAGCTCGTTCCAGCTCTAGCGATCTCTCCTCCCATTCGTCCTCGTCTGCGCTCTCCGTAGCCCCGACGACTATGTCAACCATCCATGGCTTCCCCGATGAATACTCCCCATTACATAACCATAACCAGCTAGCTAGAAACGCATCAGCTAGGATAAACATCGCACATCCGTATGCGCGTCTCTTTGCCAAGAAAGACGAAGTCAAGCGAAGAAAAATATGGAATCATGCTCTAGAAAAATCTCTCTTCACACCATATGAATTGTAATGTTATTTTTTTTTTTCTTTTGGAGAAATTCGACCAGGCGACTGAACCCCGTTAAGATCAACTTTAGGCGCCCCTCGTAGGCGTGCCGTCTACATTTCAAGCTTAGAAGCACACATTGATCGTTTACATGCCCAATTGCTCGAGTAAGTAGATCCCCCCGATCATCAATCAGTTACAGAGCAATCTGATGGTTTTCGCGTCTAGAATTGGTTTTTGGCCTGTTGCATTCAGTGAGTTGGAACCCTATAAGGGACTGAATACCAAAACGGCAAAGGTACTTTATTGATTAGTTACCATTTGTCTACTGAAACTGAAGCGGTCAAACTAAGAGTATGGTTGCTAACTTGCAGCACGATGCGTCGGTGGCGAAGCTCAAGCTACTTGAGTTGGAGCGCGCTGTACGTAGCCACTCCCCCCCACCTGTATCCGAACTAATGCGAAGCAACAGAACGAGGAATTAACGAATATACTGCGGGGTCCTAGCATCATTCATACCAATACTTATATCAACTATCGCTCGACGTCAACCCCTTTTACCGTCTGACGCTGCCATTGTCTACTTTACATCTACCACAGACGTTACTCTTACTGCTCCATCTTAATTATTAATTGCTGCCGTATTGACGACATTGTTTGCCGGGCCAATACAAAATTACTAGACGTAATTTATCTATCACGAATAGCTCGGTGGATTCTGCGAATCCGTCTGTCCGTCCCCTTAACACAAAAGGTACCTTAACTTGATGGTTGACATGACATGCGTAGACGTGGTGAACCAATTCAGGCGATGGGAAGCAACGCAATCTTCGAATTAAGCAGGCAATCCGTCCTAGGCCTGCAAAAAATTTTCAGATCCTTGACGAAGCAGATCTGAAATTTAGTGTTAATTAAGATACTTTCCTTTCCTCAAAGCTAGAAGGTGAGAATCGGTCTGGCCCAGATCCGCTTGTTACACAATTGGATCTCAATTCCGTCGTCAACTGAGCACTTGCCGTAATAATTAACAAGGTCCGACACCGCGTCTCCGCTCTCCCATATTATATGCTGAAAATCACCTTGGTATCCTAACTACGGTGTGCAGGACAGGTTCATTGCCATTCATAAGGTTATTGATTCACCGCATATATAAAGTTCCGCGTTACTCACTTCAACGAAATACTCATACGCAAACTAGTTTGACACAGCCCACGAGGCGCAGTCAGTATGAATGCTACCATTATAGATGATGACCTGTACTCAACGCCGTTCACTGCAGAGTACTGTTGCATCGGAATCGACCAGAGGATTCCAGAATCAATGGAGTAGAATACTCGGCCGGACAATCGTGTTATGACCGCATCGCGTGATGGAAGCTGAAAAAGATGGAAAAGCGGAGAACAAATGAAGAATCAATGAAGACGTTAATGGGAATGAAACTGCCACATGCACTTTCACCGGTGATACTAAGATACAACTAACTCCGAGAAGTTGGCCAAAATTGTAAACAGACTGTACAAAAGAATACACCCCACAAGGTCTGTGTGAGTTGTCTTTCAGAATTTAACGTCTATTACTGACATTGACTATGCTCACCTCTATTGCTCATCATTAGTAATTGCGAACTTGTGTTTCGTACGCGACGCCACTTCAGTCATTCCCTTTCCACTACCGGTCACGCCAACTGTAAAGGATCAAGGATTCTTAAATACAACGCAAAATCTATGGTATGACACTCACCTTTTCCCAATGGATTATCGGGCGTCCTGAAAATACTGGTACCTGCAACACCGGCTATATGCACGCCTTTCTTTTCTGATTTCTTTGCAAACTTTTGCCACGTCGCTTGCTTCACCTGTTGTTCTTTTGCCTTTGCTGCTCTTGCTTCTAGCTTTTTCTCCGTTTTCTTCTTCTTCCTCTCCCTCTCCTCCTCCTCTACTTTTGTAAGCTTGCGCTTAGTCGAAGATGATGGCATAATGGCGACATAGTTCGGGGGGAGGGGCTTTAGGTCGGATGCCTTGACAAGTTCGGTGGTATTGTAACCCTTAAAGACAATGCTATAAACCCGGTTTTCCGTCGAACCTCCCAAGGACGTGATGCGCGCAGGATACCACTGCCCGTCGCTAGAATATTTGGCGAGACACTCATCGCCAGCAGACCAGGCATGTGTTGGGGTGGCGGATGCTTTGCGAGATGAGTCGGATTTCGTTGACGATGCTGCTTCTGCTTGGGCAACTGCAGCTTGGGCAAGTTCAATGAGTTCTTTGAGTTCCGACTGGAGCGATGCAAGCTCTGCATTGTCTGGGTCTGCAGACAGGGCTAGTTCTACCTGCGAGAGCTGAACTTGGTACGCTTCGAGGTCTGTCTTATCCATGCGGTGGACAGCAGTATACGCGTGGGAATTCTGCATTACCGTTACAAACACCACAAAGGGCAATTTCATAATACAGCCAAACCTGCCTTAACCCATAGGTTTTTGTGGAAGCCAAAATTTATGGGTTGTACCAGGGGTCATTGTAGGGTCTTCTCTGAGGCTTGTAAAGTCCTAATACAGTTATAAAAAAAATCAGTAAAAATTTGTAGGTTGAAGGGAATTGGAGGCATCTAAGCATATCTGGCAACTGAAACTCATGAGAATGACCATTCATCAAGGTCAGCAACATACTTAAAAAGGGTTGAGATGGCAGCAAATGCCTCCCAGCAATGTATGCTGTGTTGAGCTAGAAAACCATTACTGGGCTCATCCCAATGTAATTAATTATGTTACAGTAGACTCTGTCCTAACCCATACCCCTTGTCACAGCAAAAACCTATGGGTTATGGCATATATGGGTTGTGAGAGAGAGAGTTGATATTTAACCTAACCCTAACCCTAGTCTAATGATAACTAAGTTCTACATACAAATGTTTTGGTGTGAAATAATCAGTGATTTTCATTGTGGTCAGCATGCAGCCTAGTCTAGGCATGCTTGGCAGGTGAAGGATGCCAACATGACCTCTGTTATGACTGAGCAACCTCAGCACTAGTGGGCAAGAAGGCTCTTGACAAGTCCAAGTCAACACATGCCAAAGCCAAGTGATGAGCTGACTATGACAGACAAGAAGTGTAAGAACACTAAGTCAATGTCAAGGTAATTTGAGAGTGGTGGGCAAGTTGAGGGACTCAGTGAGATTGCCAGTGAAGCAACAGCTAAGATGAACTTACCTGTTGCACTATCATTCAGACTACTTATATACATGTAAGATGTCATGACTCATTACTTTCATCATCTCTATCTGTGTTACATTGGGCATTGTGCCTCACCTCTTAT